>OMLB01011980.1:8741-24729 GCA_900302555.1 Myripristis jacobus | reverse complement strand
TTTATTTATTTATTTATTTATTTATTTATTTTAGCTGTGGCCCCAGAGAAACCTCTGTCAGCAGTGGAAAACATGACTGACCATTAACATTTTTTTTTCTTTTTTTTAATCAGTCTAACCATAGTGTGTATCAAGTTTATGGAAAGCAAGTTGAAAGCAGGCACAGTTTTGAGAACAGGAGGAAAGATTTGTGCATTTGACATGAGTCTGATCTGAGGCTGGGAGGGATGCTGTGACTGTGTGAACCACAATATTATCTCAAACGCTCTGCACTTGTCTGTCTGCAGGTGAACAGGGACATCGTTGCTGGTCTGAAGTACTTTCACATGACCTTCAGGAAAGGATTGAGAGGTAAGTTTAACATGGGATTAGTCCTCTTTCTCCACAATGTGTCAGCCAAACTCACCTTGTAAATAAAAGATATTCCAGGCTTGTCCAAGTACACCAAGGGCCAGATTCATCAATATATTCTACAGATAGATCTTGACATGTAGAGAAATTTTTAGGCTCACCACCATTAAGACTAGGATCAGCCAGCAAAAAACTTACAAATCCATTGCATTGCATTGCTAAATCCTTGCAAACTATGATTTACTTCAATAAGTATATACTTTTCTGTCTTATTTCCAATACACATGTGACCTAGGCCTTCTTGGGCCTACTTCAAATAAAGCTTTAGGGCCCTTTTTTAACTGCATCAATTGCAATAACCAGCACTAAGTACTGCAGGCTAGTGCACAGCCAGTGAAGGCATATCCAAACTATTTTCATTCATTTGAGTGCCATGCCGTAGTGTAAAGGGCCTGGGTGTAATGGAGTACATTAAAGGGGTGTGGAGATTAACTATTATCTTTATGGAATTCATTATGCCACTTGAATAAATGAATAAATAAAATAGTCAATTCATTCTTGATTTCTTCCTAAATAAAGTAGTGAATGTAACTAATGCAATAAAGAAAATGTATTCCATGGCTCGTCTGCCAGCTAGGCCCTCCTGTGCTGCATGTTGTGATCGCTGTCTAAGACAGACCTGTGAACAGTTCAGTGCAGTAGTCCTGCCTGCTAGAGATAAAAGGATGTACAAGTTTCTCTAGATCATGTTTTAGTATTAAGTCTCTGATCCTTCTGATATCTTTAAGGTGGTAGAAGGCTGATTCTGTTATTGATTTTATGTGACTACTGAAATTTAGGTCTGAGTCCAGGATAACACCAGCTTGATTTTTACTCTTGAGAGCTATATATATATATATGAGTGTCATCTGTGTACATGTGATATGAAGCTGTAAAATTTTGAATATTATCAGCTAACAGAATGAAAAGGTGAAATAACAGAGGTCCGAGAATTGACCCTTGCGGCACTCCACACGTTATTAAGAAACACTGAAGGGAGCGCACCAGTGGCTCATCGGTTAAGAGCGCGTACCATGTACCAGGGCTTAGTGAACCAGATTATCATGCATGTGTCCATTTTGTGTCCTCTTTCAGTGGATAAGGCAGTGCACATGGTGGGCAGTTACGGGCCGCGGGCAGAGGAGTACGAGTTCCTCACCCCTGTTGATACGGCACCCAAAGGCCTGATGGTACGCGGCAGCTACCAGATCAAGTCGCGCTTCACTGATGATGACAAGAATGAACACCTGTCCTGGAGCTGGACCCTCAACATCACCAAGGACTGGAACGAATAAAGAGAGAGAGAGAGAGAAGAGGTTGACACTGCTCTTTTTTCCTCTTTCATTCACCCTCGTTTCCCTCTTCCTCTCCTCCTCCATCCTCTTCCACCCCTCATTTACCTTGTCCCACCTCCTCCTGTAAGGGGAACCTTGTTATTAAGAGGGAGTGGGACAAATAGAAGGAGACAAATGAGACTCAGGCTTTCGCTGTCTTTCTCCTTCTCCACTCTCGTCCTCCTTTTCCATCTTTTCCTTCTTGTCTGTGTCACTTCCTTATCCAAGAGTCCCGCAAAGAGAAACTCGCTTGTAAGAGCAACTGGGACTTCTAGAGAAGAGAATGCTTCTTCTCTCTCTCTTTGCCTTTTATCCTTGCATCATATTCCTCTATTCATATCTTCCTAATCTTATTTTCCAGCTGCCCTGGGATGTCAAGAAGCTTTGCAATGAGCAGAAAACTTTGCCCCTCATGTCCCCTCTTCCCAGTTCTCTTCCCCCTTTCCCTTCAACTCCCTTGCTCTCTTCCTTCTTCCTAATGCTCTTTCTCATTTATCCTTTCCTACAAATGGTTGGCAGTGGCAGACACTGATGTAAGAATTTAGTTGAGGCACAGGTATACAGGGAGAGATAACATGTATTGTTATGAAACAAAGCATGATTCCCGAAAAAACTGGCTTCTACAACTGTGTAAAATGCACAACACATTGAGATCCGGATGCCACAGAAATGGTTGTACAGCTTTTGTGGCTGTTTGTACGAGAGATGTAAGAGCCATGAAGCCATGACATAACATCACTCATTTCACTGTATGGAATGCAATTGTATGCAGTACATTCCCAAAGAGATTAGTCAAAATACGTGAACACAGGGTGTGTCTGAATGATCATTTTTAATATACTAGCTCAGAAGTTTAACATCTCAAGAAATGAATCCAATGTGGAATATATCATAGTTTCATTTGTACTGAGATGAATGTCTTTTCCTGGTGAGATATAAAGGAATACCAATACCCAAAAACGATATATTTTCTATCATTTATTCACCTCGAGTTATCTTGAAAGTCCAACAAAAACATTTATTTACCACATGCTGCATATAATACAAATTTTCTAAATGGCTACAACAAGAAGCATCAGCAGCACCGTTCAGTTCATTGACCTCTTGACCAGTGAACGAGCGGGAAGCAGGTATTCAGTTAAGTGAATGTGCAGGCCATGTGCATGAAGGTGAACATGCATGACAGCATATTTCAAGAAATGTGTATTTAACCATTTTTAGCAAAGGTTTGTTCTTTTGGGACAAACTGAACATACAAATGAAAAGGCAAGGCTTGGATTATGCTGCAAGAAATGTTTGAGAATTGGAAACAGACATTTTCATGTCCTTTTTGTGGCTGCTTGTTGAAGTTGCCGATCAACTCCGTTCTAACAGAAATGGCTACAGTTTCTTTTCATCTTTCTTATCCTTGAGACACACAATTCAAAAGTCTTGTCATTTGGACATTCAGAACAACTCAGAGTGAATGATACGAATATATGAGCTTATGGGTAAAGTATTTATTTCTGAGCTTTCAGACCCAGTGACAGTCTGTTTCATGGAAACAATGAGTGGGATTGTCCTTAGGAATGTCACTGCTTCAGTATTCCTTTGTGAACAAAATTTTAAGAGCGCCCTTCAAACATGGAACTGACTGCATTTTGCTCAGTCCATTTACAATCGATTGTCTAAAGACTTAAAACTCCCTCTGCTCTTCCTCTACATTTCCCTCCTGAAGAGTGAAGTGGATTTAATAGGCGTAAATCAATGAGGGACCACAGCTCTCCTCTGGATTCGCCCAGTCAGTCTATAACCCGGATAGGACAGGTATGGCAAAAAAATTTGTGTAGAATTTTTAACTAGCAAAGGAGATGACTTTTATTGTATGAAGTTTATAATGAGATTATGCAAGGAGAGGCAAGGAAAATAAGTTTGGGGTTACTTAAACCTGTTAACTGTTTTATTTCTATCTTTTTCAGTCCCCTTCTCCTTCTCAAAGTTAACTGAAAAAACAAAACAAAATTTACTCCATGGATTTCTTTTCTTAGTTTATCTGCTCTTCATGGGTGTATATCATATCATACATCATACAGCTTCCAGAGTATCGTCTCTTCTCCAATTTATAGAATGCTGACTGATTGGAGTGTTGATTGATTGATTGATTGATTGATTACAGTATTTCTTCAGTTAGGGACGAGTATGACCATTGTAGTTTGCAGAGTTTTTTTTTTTTTTAATGAAAGATAAATTACATTTATTTTCATTGGCTTTATGTAATGATGAGCTGTAATGATGTCAGCAGTTACATTCAGTAATTATTTATGTTGAAAATTATTTTCCCCCAAATTCCACAGGCTTTGAGTACGCTGTACCTTTTAATCACAGTAAACAATTCAAGCAAATATAATATTCTGTTGGAATATATACTGAACAGGAACAGGCTTCTGCTGTTAATTCAGGAAGAAAGAGAATGTGTTGGACTAGCTTCAGCCACATTTAAAATCATTCAAACGTTGCCTTTTTACACCACGATTATACAGGGATGAAAGGATATATAATTCACATGACCTTTTCTCACAAAATGCCCCACATGCACAAGGACTTTGACTTGCTGGTGGTGGCACTTCATTCAAAAGAGACATGGCACATTGTATAATTTCTGCGAGGCAAGGTTGTTTTCAAAGCACCCTTTTTTTTTGAGCAGACAAGAATCTTTGGAAAAGTTTTGAAAATATAGACCAATGAAGACTGCAATTAGACTGTGTGTATTATAGAAAGAGGTGCATGTACATTCTTTTGACACTGTTCACTCAATGAAAATGAACAGAATTATTATCCCCTTTCTAAACCTCTCTGGTTATACCAAGGACACAAGATGTGAATAGAAATCTACATTCATCTTTTTAGTGAAATACTGTAAAATGGTAGCTGGAAGATGATGGAGTAGCACCTGTCAGGAAAGTATATAAAGTAATCTGTCAAATCCCCTAAAAATGAAAAAAGAGTCGATATTATTGTGTAAAGTCTTTGGATATATTGTCATTGTTGCTGAACATGATATTGAACACTGAAATGCCATTTAAAAAATGGTTGTGATCTAAGAATAACTGTAAATGTTGGCTTGTTGGGTGTTGCATGGTATATCAAGATTCTCTCTTCCTTTTTTATGACTTTATTGTAAAATTTACTGTGATTTAAAAAAAAAAAGAAGGAAACTGACACAATATACAGATGTATACAGTTGCCAGGATACTGCAAATATTTACAGGGATATTTTTAAAGGTACAGTTTGCTGCAAAGAACAGCTTTCTGTGTCTCCGCCTGTAATTCTCAAATGATGCATCTTGAAATATTTGTGTCAATCTAGTCAAGCATCCTGTATCTTTTAATAAAGGTTATTAAAACCAAATAACATCTTGGCTTTGATGTCTTTGTGCTCCACTTGAGAATAAAATAGTATTTTTTGCTTTATAATGGTCAAGCAGTAATTTAAAAATGTACCAACTTCAACATCCATTTGAGCAACCTGTAAAAGTCATAACAAAGAGCAACCTACACTGTATGCCCTGCACAGTCAAGCAAAAATGTCTGTCTGTTATGTTTCATGAAGTATACATTCTCCAGGGTCAAGAGGGTCACAATGGGTAAAAAACGCTTTTTTCTGGATTAGTCTTTCTTCTGTGTAGCTGGATTGGATTTTGTCTTTTCATGAGATAAATCTGCTCGTCTTATGGCTGTCAAAACCATTTAAAACCTGACTTTTTCACAGACCTTGTCAAACCTGTGTCACAAGACTTAAATACTGCAGTGAATAAAACACTGATAAACATTAAAACATTCAACATTACAAAACTATCTTCAATGAACCTTGATCACCTAGAATCCCTTTAGAACATACAGATAAACAGTATGGAGCTGAATGCCTCAAACTGTGACCACTTTAACCAAAACCAGCCACTCAAAGTCCACCAACTCCTCAAGGTGTCCCGCTGGACACATTGCTCCTCACTTTTGGATCCAGAAGTCCTTTGTTTTCTGCCTGTCCCTGGTGGTCCACTGGGGCTGGTGGTCCAAACCTTGCATGCAGAGGTGTTATGGTTCAGGTCCTTCAAATGCTGCAGGTGAGTACTGACCAGGATAAGCAGGGTGTTTTGTGTCCCCAACATCTTGCTGTGTTACAAGTAATGTTTTGGGCAAAATACCCTTTGTGTGACTTACCCAGACTGAGACAAGATTTTGTAAGTCCATTGCAGACACCATTATATTTCCCTTTGATTGACCTTTTCAATAAAAAAAAAAAAAGTTTAACACTTGATTTTTTGATTCTCAGTCAATTATTATGGCATGATTATATATATAAAAAAATAACACCCAACATCATTAACATATACGTTGCATTTAAAATGCAGTCTTAACAGAGCTATTGTTTATAAGTTCACTCCTTCTCAGTTGTCTCTGTTATTTTCCATGAGTGTCTCATAAAGTAAGGAAGCAGTCCTTCATCTGTCAGCAGCTGAACCAGTTACGTGCACATAGCTGCTACACTTCAGCCTCTGTTCACTCCCTTTCTCTTCTGATAACATGATGTCTTTGACTGAACTCAGTGGGCCTTCCAGTTGTTATCAGATCTTTCTCTGCAGGAAAAACATCTCTCTTTGCTCTCTCACACTCAGTATACTCACTCACCCATAACTTCATTTCCACAATAAGGAAACAGCTGTTTATGTATATCAGCAACATTATTTCAACATACTGAATATGATCACATACAGTCATTTTACTTTGGAAATGTGCTTTAGATTGAAATAATTTCCCACAGTAGCTCAAAAAAATTACTTGTGATCGCAAACGACTTTGTAAGAGAGAATGAAGATGATTTCCTTATGACAGACAATGATCCATAGCAAGTCTTTATGCTGAGTTAACACAAAATGCTACCCACAGGAGGTGAACTGGCAACAGAGGTGAAAATTCGCTTGAATATCTTGTATCAGTCTGAACAAATTAGAAAAATGGTGTTTTACCCCAAAAGTTGGAGAACTCTTTTTTCATGCATCCCAGCAGATAAACAGTTATTGTGGTTACTTGTAATTTTGAAGAATCTGAAGTAGGCAGAGCATTTGGGGCTTTTGCACACCATCTCACATTCATCTTACCGCTCATGGAGTAACCATGCCATCGTTGGGATTTAAAAAGGATCATGCAAATGAAAACTTTGGCACTGGAGCAGGTTGTTGGTAGGTGTGAAGATCCTAACATCAAGGATCTGAGTTTCTCCGAATGTTGGACTTCGTGATGGTGTCCAGAAAGTTCAAGTCCATGTCACGTAACACTGGTGTGACTTTGATGCAAGGGTGATGGTTGTTTAATGAGCTGATGAATTCCCAGAAGGCCTCCCAGGAATGTGGCCAAGTTCCACAAATGCTATCTAGGTACTTCAAACAGTGTCATTGCAAGAGCTGGCCTTGGGGAATGATGTCCCTTCCTAGCCTGCCAAATACATGCGCATGCCAGTGTCAATTTCTTGCACATTTAAGTCCCTTTAATTTGAAGATGGAACTCTCCATTGGACCTAAAGTCAGTTTCAGTTAGACTGATATGAAGTAGGTCAAGGAGCTCTTGAGCTGTTTTTTGTTTTCAGTTGAACTGAAAGTGTTGAATTGAATCAACCATAATTGAAGTTGACTGGGTAAATATATTTTAAATGCTATTTTTTACATGTTGTAAAGTACCACATTTTATTTGCTATTTGCGCATACATTAACGGGACAAAAAGTTATTTGATGTATGATTAATTACATATGAGTTGTGGGTAACTTCATGGCATTGTATGGCTCTCAGACTGGCCCAATAGTTTTTTCCGCCTGGGGCCCCACCAGTGCCTAGAAACACGCCTGTCTGGGTGTTGAGGTCCTGACTCTGTCACACTGTGTGACCCTTTTGTGAAGAAACTTAGTACCTTCTTTTGTCTTGATTCTGAGCTTCTCTTGGACTCCAGGATGAACTTCAGGGACCCGAAACCAGAACTGTGACCAGAGGAGCTGGATCTCATTGACCCAAACACAGAACTGATTTCAGAGCAATGGGAAGATCCCTGTCCAGAAGATCTCAGAGACCATGTCGTCTCTAGGTTCTCATGGCTCACTGAAAATGAGATAGGAATTTGTTAAGTTACAATCTATTATTTGGTGTTCAATACACATTATATCATGAATATATATGGTAGTCAAATACTGACTAAATGGTGTGAAATCTTTGCTTTGGGCTCTCCTGTGTGGCAGCAATGGTTTTGGTGGACTTTGTATCTCACAGCATCTTCCTCCATTTCCAGACACCATCTCCTCTATCTTCTCCAGCAGCTCTATGACCTGAGCACCATCATCCTTCTTTTTGTTGTTGAAGACATGGTACCTGTTCCCACATTTCTCAACAAGCCACTGGATGGCCTCGCCTTCACTCTCAATGTACTGCTCTATGGTTATGTTTCCCAATATGCCTGCATATGTGAACAATATGATTGTGTGGTCCAGGACACTGTCACTGAGGCGGTGCAGGTGTTGCTCTACTGGGGTCTTATCAGTGAACGACACATCGACTGGCATGACCAGAAGTAGAGCATGGGGTCCTGGAGGACACAGAGATACACTCCTTCTAATTTCTTGTTTTGTCAACTCGGTCGTGTTTTCAATAGTACAATTCACAATCCATCCGGGAGTGTCCACCACAGTGACCTTCCTCCCTGCTACCTCTGCCTGTCTGCTCTCACACTGAGCTGCTGACGTAAACTCCTTTCTGCCCAGGATGGTGTTTCCTGATGAGCTTTTTCCAGCCTCTTTGCATCCCAGCAAAACCATCCTTTGCTCAGGGAGATCGAGGGAGACACCTCAAAGAGAAATAGCGTCATTTATTTTGCCAGAACTACATGAAAGAACCAGGGAAAATTACAAAAAGTGAAGGGATGAAAAACGTGAACTTACCTTCCATTGATCTTAGCATCTCTCTTCTCTTCTGCACTTGCATCAGTCTCTTTTCAGCCCTTTTGTTTTCTTCCGTCCTTTTGTTTTCTATCTCTTCCTTGATCTTACTGTCTAGCTGATAATATTTCATGGCATTTCCAGCCACCATCTTATCTATCTTCTCCAGCAGCTCTGTGACCTGAGAGCAATCATCCCAGTCCTTGTTGTTGAAGACATGGTATCTGTTCCCACATTGCGCTATGAGCCACTGGAATGCCTCCCCTTCACTATGTACGTACTGTTCAATGGATCTGCCTCTTAGATCATCTCCAAAAGTGAACAGCACTATAGCATGATTCCACACTCTCTCACCCAGAAGCTGGATGTGTTTTGCTAATGATTTTTTGTATAAAAATTGACAGCCCAGGTCTAAAACCACAAGTACAGCATGTGGGCCTGGAGGACAAATAGATGCGCTAAGCACAATCTCCTGTTCTACTAGCTTAGGTGTGTATTTTCTCTTGATATCCCTCCACCATCCTGGAGCCTTGACCACAGTGACCTTCCTCCCTGCTACCTCTCCCTGTCTGCTCTGACACCTAATACTTTCTTTGAGCTTGAACTCCTTCTTGCCCAGTATTGTGTTTCCTGCTGAACTTTTCCCTCCATATTTCCACCCAAGAAGCACAATTCTCACCTCAGGGAGACGAAGGAATTCACCTGGGAGGTGGAAAAAAGAACAATTCCAGAGGAACAAAGATGATGGCTTACATCTACATCATGTACGCCTACTTACTCCCAGTTATGTAATATGTGTGATGAAAAATAATTGCATCATTCACAGAGAACAGAAGTTCCCAAAACTATAGACATTTCTGCTAAGGTAGAGTGGCAACATCAAAAAACAAAAAATTATATGAAAACATGCATTTCAAATTGTCAGACTCTTCATGTAGCATAATCCAAGTCTTGATGTACGGTCAACATGTCCCAAACAAATTAACCACTTCCAGCTGTGCACTGATCAGCACCATTAACAAATGGAAGACCTGCCCTCAGCTTGTTCATTGGCCAGGAATCCTACTCATTCATTGGCTACAATGATCGTTCAGTCAGCACACTGGTGGGCGTGCAGCACAATTTTGCGCCGGTGGTCATTTATGAGGTATTTTCAAGAAGTTGTTTAGACCTGGATTTACACTGCATGAAGAGTTTGAGTTCCCTTGTATGTTTCCCAGAGTGCCTTTTGACAATGATTCAGTTGTGTTATATGTAGAGGTGGAGACAGCACAGCATCAGAGCAAAAAACCTTGTTGCACCCTTGTCTTGTGGCTGCATTCCATTGTGGTCGATTGAGGCTTCTGTTGGAAACTACGTATATCTGTTCTCTACTATGGATCTCTGCCTGCATAACTGCTGAATGTTGGTAAGTCTGAAAAGAGGCCCTTGCTTTTTCACACCAAAACCCAACATTTACGGTTGATATTTTGGCTTGCCAAAAAGGCTTATCTTTTGAAACTGCAATGTACCTGTATTGTAAATACTTCAACATCATGTTGTTTACCTTTGGCCAATCATCCATGGGAAAAAGAAAATCACACCATCAAATTACCAAATATGCCCCAAAAAACAATGTGCAGTGTCAAGTGCTGTTTTTTTTAAGAATCATAAAAGTATTCTAGGTTGGATTTTACCCTAAAAAAGACTTCCTTCGTATCAAGTTGCAAAAGCAATGCCCTTCACTGATCTGATGTTGTTTTAGTTCCAATGTTATTATCAGTCATATCTCATGCATACTACATTTGTCAGTGTTGAAATCACCCATTCCTATCTGCTGCAGTCATGTCCCCAATCCTCTGCAGCAGGGCTGGCTACCTCCAGCCCTGTTTTCACTGCTGAAGACATGAATGCTGTGCCCACATTGTCTCTATAATGCTCTGTAGGGCACTCCTCCTCACTCTCAATGCACTGCTCAATGCATGTGTCACTCTGAGCAAATACAAAGGGCTCTGTAGTGTAACTCCAGACCTTCTTGCTAAAACATTGCATTATATTCCATAATTCCTTTTGCCCTGGTCTCTTTAAAAGTCAAATCAAGGGTTTAGTATGTTGTCCTGGATGTCAGAGACAGACACTTTAAACAATCTGCCACTTAAAGGTCGCAAGGGTGTAGTATGCTGAGTCATCTGCAAACCATCTGATAGTGTTGACAATCAGCTACCTCCCTGCTAATGCTCCCTGTCTCTTCACACAGTGGGTGGCTACACTGAACCAAACTCCTCTCCACCCAGGAGAGGAGGGCCTTGACAAATTCCTCCCTGCTTTGCTGCAACCCAGCAATGCAGTAGTCATCTCTGAGAGGCAATCAGTGCTGAGTACAAAGGAAAGACAGGTCCATGTAATCTATTTCTAACATCCAGTGAGCAGTATTCTGCCATTATACTGAGTCATTCATTCAGTGAAGCTAAGAAAATGAAAGCATGTGTAATAGTGACTAATACACACCTGAAAGTAAGGCCATTTCTGCATTTCTCAGAATCCTGTTTTTTTCCCTTCCTTGAATGAAAAACAAGATTGACATGTTTACATGTTTTTGTGCGTCAGGAATGCCATTCCAACATGCACAGAAAATGTCTGTGTGGCCAGGAATCAGCAACAGTGGAAGTAATTAATCACATATGCACAACAGTTATTGTTATTTTTCTGTGCTTGTCCTTTTTTAAGTCCTTGGCAATTTGGCTACATACATTTTTGCTGATTTGTACTGAGCTATTATTGGCCCATAGTGGAGATCTAGTTTTGCAATGCAATGCAGTTAGTTCTCTTGACTTTGTCTGTGCACATTATTTAGTAATTTTTCAAAGTAGAAGAACCTACTTTGAACTTCTCACAACAGCCCTTTTCACACTTGGGTTCCTTAGCCTCGATTCACACTTAACCCCAGTTTACAGGATTCACACTTGAAAATCAAAGTTCGGGTTTAATGCTCTTAGAGCACTTGCAGCACAATTTTGATTGGACAACAAACACTCTCAGACCCAAGTTAATGGAGCTGTTAGCCCCAGACTAAGTGCAGTGTGAAAAGTCTAATAATTATGTAGTTAGCGTCATAATATTCTCTCTCCTACAAAAGTACATGCTAAAAGTGCTCAAATCTACTCAGAGTACATTTTATGCTAGAAAATTTTCAGCACAGTAACCTTACTTCCACTTGTGTAGGGTGGTTTGGCAATCTATACTGTTAGCAGTCTGTGACAAAATTAAGACAGAACGTTGCTTACCTGTAATGTTGTGAACAGTTCTTAGCAGTGCCTCTGAGAAAAACTAGTGAAGGCTGATGCAGAGTGTAAAAGTAATGTCACGTCAAACTGTCCCTGATGGAAAACCTCCAGAGGAATGTCAGAAGTAGTTCTGCCAGTACAGACTGTGTGCTCCATTGAAATCTACCTCTGAATTCTGATTACAGATTTGAGAAGCTGGTTTGTGACTGGAAGGTGGCCAGATTGGATTCCAGACTGACTGATGGACATTTTGTGGCAGGGAAAGTGAAAGACATTTGAACAAGGTACTTTAACTGCAGATCCAGTGCAGTACTCTGGTTGTACTGGGCAGTTCCCAGAGATGAACATGTATAAAGTGAATTTTGTTAAGAAATAAAAGCCACCCACAGGCTCCTGGGTTTCAGAAGATTAAGAGATTAATAGTCAATACATTAGTCACATTCTTGAAGTGAGCATCTGTACCTTTATTGTTGTGTTCAATCACAGTTTCACTATGTAATTGTATGTAACTCCATGATTATGTGTTAATTCAAACTTAGAGGCATGTCTTTGGTTCACCACTGGGTGGCAGCACTGCGAGCATACAGTGATGCTGGATACACAGGAAGCAAATGTCCCTCAAAATTTACATTTCAAATGATTTGCTGTACCTATGAGCACATATAATATTTGTAAGCCACTAAAAGATACTGAGCAGCTCAATCCAGGTGAAAGCTATAATCCTTTCCAGAATTCACATGTGGATTGTACAAAGTGGGTTGCAATATAGGAGGTTGTGTATAAAGAAAGCACCATGTCTTGCATTTGTACCGCTCCAAATGAGCTTTATCCTTTGACTGTGCAAAATGTGGATTCTCTCTTGGTTGAGAAATAAAGGAAGCTGTAGTCTCCAACTTGAGGTTTGTAGAAGAAGAGGAAGAAGACAGCAACAGTGGTTTGTCATCATAAAAATTTGAAGTCAAGATGTGAAAAGCATGTTTCCATACCCTTTAACCATCATAATAGAGTAGGTGTTTGTCTCCATGATATTGCATGCTCGACCTATGCTTAGGTATACCATCTTTCTTTTTTTTTTCTTTACCTTGCTTGTTTTTGTATTCTGTTCTCAGCCCAACCTAATTAAAAAGATTTGATTAAAGTATTTTCCTTTCTGAAATCAGTTTACCATGTCCAGATGTAATGGGATGAAATATGCTCACTCTGCAGAAACTGTTGTTTACTCTTCTCTGCTTTCCTCTTATGAACCAGTTTAGAACCACTGATATCTGCATTTATTTCTGAAAATACAGTGGCATGTTTGTAATAGCCTCTTAGTTCTGGCTGCTCTGCCTCTGCAACTTCACATTGCATTTGTTTTATATTTAAGATCAAAATCTTCATCAAGGTCTCATATATTTTAATATTAACCTTTGGTTGTTTTCATGCCAGCCGTCATTTTTTTAGGTGATGGTGGAGGTCTCATTTTGAAATGAAACCATTTATAAATGGGGTGAAAACAGCATTTGGAGAAAAACAAGTACATGTGAAAGGAAAATTCCATTGTGGATGGCAAATCAAACAGGTTCTTATTTTGACTCTCTTTATCACATATTTATACCATCTGTTGTCTTCTCAACCCGAGTGCCAACGCCGCAGTTAAAAATAGCCACAACTGTGTATCTGTGTAGTTTGCTCTCTGAAGTGCAGAGGCAGTTCAAAAGGTGACCAGATAAAAGAGAAGCTGACTGATGAATTTAACATATAACTTGTATTATCCAATGCATCAACATTTCATTCACTGTATTCAGCTATCATTTCAATAACGGTCCATTCAACTGTCCATTCAACTGTCCATTTCAATAACTGATGATTCATGATGTCTATCCTTGCTCACCTCAGCTCTCTTTTTCCTTTTTAAGAGTTTTCAGGTGATGTCAAACCTGCAGGCGGCCATGTTGGAGGTCACCTCTTACGTAGCAGTAGCTGTAAGCAGCTGGGTGTGTTTCTGAATGTGCATTCTCAACCAAATGTAATACCCATGGTTAATTTCTGTGCTATTTGAGACTGAGAAATGATAATTTTGCCACCAATACAGTGATTCATTTTGTTTAGATCCTCTCAGTCTGTTAGCTTGATCACCTTCTGATGGGCCATTTGGCTGTACCATTTCCATTTTCTGCGGTTAGACCCACTTCTGCTGTTGTGGTCTTTTATGGCTCTGTGGTCGCTCTTCAGCTTTTTAAGCTTCTCCCGACACTGCTTCATTGTCCGTGGGTATCCGTGGGCACCCATCCGCTCGGAGACCTCCTGGTAGACTTTTTCATTTCTGGTAGCACCGTCCAGCTCCCTCTGGATTCTGTCGTCCGCCACCAAACACAGAAACGTCTCCACCTCTTCGTTTGCCCATGCTACAGATTTGCTTGCCATTTTGTGATGCTTCCAACTTCAGTGTTGATCAATAAGCACGGTTGCTGTTGCCAGTCCTTTTAAAAATGCTGGGTGTGTATTCATGAAGGAGTCGTGCTCATGTCTCGTCCCTCGCTGTCTAATCAGTTGCCTGCACGGCGTTTACATCACATTTTCGGCTCGACTCAGCTCGACTCAGCTCGCTTGGAACCCCGGCTGAGTAGGTACTAAAATGAGACCTGGTACCAGGTACTACCACCTAATGGAAAAGCTCTCAAACCGAGTAGAGTCGAGCTGAGTAGGTACTAGTGGAAAAGGGCCACAAGTGTCCTAACACATCTGCTTTGCTGGAAACAAAGGGGCTGGGGCTCAAAACAAGGCAGTTTACTGTAAACATAAACCTATATTTAAAAGCAAGGCTAAGCAAACCGTGTGCATGTTTCCAAGGACGGTGACGTAATCTCTTACATTTCTTTTCATCGCCATCCTAGAATATAAGATATTGGCCTGCTGGCGCCTTCCTGTCCAACAGAAAACAGGCCAGCACCGCGTCGCTCTTCATCCTCCTCCTCTCCCTCAGGGCTCACCAGCAGATGAAAGCTAGATGAAAGATTCACTCTCAGTGTGGAACGAGCTTTGTCCACTTGTCATTTCGCCTTCCTTTCTCCTGCAGTCTGCATCTGAGTTTCATAGCTTCCTCTTGGATGTCATGCTACTGATCTGGTACTGCACTGCATTGTGATTGGCTGGGAGCTACACACCCTATGCCCAAAGGCCAATGCCCAGAAGAGTCCTGAGCTCAACAAAACAGGCAAATCCAGGCAGAGGGCTGGGTCTCAGCAGACACACACACCAACACACACTTCTAGTGACTCAGAATTGATGAGAGGGATTTTTTTTTAAATAATTAAAATTTAAAATTGTATAAATTAAAATGATATGAATTAATTAGAAATTATATTTGATCACATTTTTTATTAAATTTTAATTTTATTTTAAATAATTAACTTTTCATAAGAATTACGCTAAAATCTTAATAATCATTTATTTACTATAACGCCCTTTCAGACTCCCGTGGCTCTCACAAGTCACCAGCAACAAATCTGGTGAGGTTTTTTTAAGATCATGAGAAGCAGCGTTAATACTGAATAATCTTAAATCCTGAAGTATCTGGCAACAAACTGGTGTGCAGCTGGTCATAAGTCATTCCCTGTGAAGCCATATTACATGAATTTGGCCTGATCTTTTCATAGCTGACAAATATTTACATCATCACACTATATTTATGTCTGAATACTCTCTATACAGAGAGAAATATCCGATAGTCTCTTCCCAGCTTATTTTCACAAGATATGTATTGATGTATTTATTTAAATAAATTCTGTTGGGATGGACGCGAAGCAGCTGGAGAAATCAAAGCGATCCTCACAGCTACTGGATCTCCAATATGGTTGCCAGAGGAAGATGCCCACTCCTCGCTTCACATGGCCTCATCTCCGCTCTTTCTTGCCTTGCCCCTTCTTCCCTCTCTCCTCATCTCCCCTTTCCACTGCCCCCCCTTCTCCCCACCAGGCTCCAGTCACATGCTCTGACAGGTAAATAAAAACCTGAGCAGAGGCACTGGCTGTGGTTCTGTTAGAGAGTTTTTTTAGTGGAGGCCGCT
>OMLB01011975.1:3457-13807 GCA_900302555.1 Myripristis jacobus | reverse complement strand
CACAGATGGATTTCTCAATGTCAAACAGCTTGCACTCAAGCTCATGTCAATGTTTGAATCAACCTGCGTCTGTGAATCAAGTTTTTTCTACACTGAAACAAGTGAAGTCAAAACATTCTTACGGACACACATGTGAAAGAGCTGCTTCATGTGGCAACAAGTGAGAACAAGCCAGACCTGAGAAGGACTGAGAAACAAACACTTACAACTTAAGAGGCAAGAAAAGACCAATGAGAACTGTTCAGCTGTGTGATTAGGCCTGTAAGTCATTGTTGCTGTTGTAGTGTGGCCATGCACCTGTTGTGCAGCTCTGTGCAACGGTGTGTTGGGTTTTATGTTGACTCTTTGTGCTGGACTAGATGCCCACCACTGCTTTAATCTATCTATACTGCTGACCAGGGCTAGGGTTAGTGAAGGGACAACATGACTGTACACAATTGAGAATTTTCAGTTGGCTCAGATACGGCTGCTCAATACAATGAGCCCACTATTTGTTGTTGTTGTTTTAATCCACAGTCTCGCTGGCACTCAGGAACACACGCTTCCAGCTTCAGTGTTGACAGACCACATTAATAATAATCAAAGCAATGATAATCCTCATCAAGTGCAAAGAGTCACAAACTTATTTGAGCATTTCAAACCAATAAAATTCAGCGAGACAGGTGCATTAAAAATGTAATTGTTGGCCAACTTGAATTACCACGCAGCTTTGTCAGAATAATGAGATGAAATAATCAAACAGTCCACAGGTGTGTCTGGTTAAATGAAGAGCTTACAACTTACTTGTTTGTCTTTCAAACATTATAAAATGTAAATGATGAAATTATTTAGCAAATGCAACAGTTCAGGCCAAAATCTATAGTCTTTTCAGTGTCTCCCCTTGGATTATTTTTTTTTCCTTGTAGCGGTAGCATGATCTGTGAGGTGACACTATTTGATGACTATCAGAATACTATAGGAACACCATAGCCTGCAGTGTATCTATGTATCTGTATCTGTGTGCTTCTGAGCTCTGAGCTCTAAGTCAGCCTTGTTCACAGAAGGGGTTGGATGGACAGGATTTCGAGGCACAGTCTGGAGTTGAAAGGAATCCAGAATGGTGGCCTTAGGATTGTGTCTCTGCTTTTCAAGGATGACATAATGCTGTTGGCCTCATCGAGCTGTGACCTGCAGCATGTACTGGGAGAGTCTGCAGCCAAGTGTGAAGCAGGCAGGAGGAGGGTCAGCACCTCCACTTCTCAGGCGATTGTGCTCTATAGGAAGATGGTGATTGGTGATAGTATCTCCAGGTCATGTTTATGGGTGAGGAAAAAATGGAGCATTGAGATCTGTAGGCAGGTTAAGGCAGTGGCTGCTGTTATGCAGTCACTGCAGCAGAGTGTCATGGTGAACAGAGAGCTGAGCCTGAGGAGAAAGATCCCGATTTAGTGGTTGATCTATGTTCCTGTCCTCACCTATGGTCAGGAGTAGCTGACAGTATAGCCACTGGTCCTAATTAGGACACTTCCCCTGGGATCCCCTGGGAGGTGCTGGTGAATATGGGTGAGGATGCCTGGACTGCCGGAGCCTGCTACCACCACAGCCCAGCTCTGGATAAGCAGTGGAAGATGGATGACACATGTACTCCTTTGTCCTCCTCCTCTTTTTTGACTTGAGCATGAAACCACAGATTGATCCAAATCAATCACCAAGAGAGTGCAAGTCAGATAGTGAGGCGTTATGATGGGGGTGTAAACATTTGCTTTAAACTCTGATGATCCATATTCAATTTCCAAGATGTTGTGTGTGTGTGTTTTTTTTTTCTTTTTAAAACTGTGAATGGAGTTTTATTATTTAGAAAATACTTTTCTAATTTAATCAAAGCCATAATGCGACCTGCTTAAAGCAACATTTTATTTGCCCAATATGTATGACTTTTTTTTTTTTTTTTTTTTTTGAAAGCTAAAAATCTCAGCACCACGTCGCTGAGGCCAGGACATGAAATCAGGCTTGCCTTCTGACCTGGAGTGAGTGATTTTGGGAGACTGTGAATCTAGAAAACAGAACAGGTTACACCTAAAAACTTTGAATTTCAAAGGCTCATCACTGCTTAACATACTGTACATCTGTGCTAGAGGTTGTGACACAGGATCCACTCCTGCTAAATCCTGTGGTACTCCATCCCACTGCCATGAGCTCCTAAATAAAGAGACTTCACTTCTGTCTATTCCTGCCTAAAGTTTTATGTTAGTTCTTACAGTTTAAGCACTCTTGAGAGTTTTTGCCCTGTGACATCCGAAACGAAGCAAATTTGCCAGACAAGATTGTTACCCAGCAAGCTGGCACAAAATAGTACACACACAATGAATGAACTGATTATATTTCATTAGAACAACGCCTAAGGAAACATATGAAATAATCATACACTTCCAGGCCTGGGCATCTACTTGATTACTGACTTCGTGCACAGCAGTAAACTCATTTCAGCAAATATTAGGGGGTGGCAATGATCAAGACTGGACTGTCAGGATAATTTTTGGACTAGACAGCTTCTGCCTTATTAAAAAGGCTCATAATCAACAAATGGAGCAGACAAGTAAAGTATGCAAAAACAACCCCTCCGGATGTAATAGCTGTGTTTGGCAGACACTGTGGCACGGTGCTCCACAAGCAAACATGGGCCAGCCAGAGAAAGATGCTGCTAAGTAATCTGGATACTTACATGGAATTTATTCTGGAAAATAATATATTTTTTCCTACCTGGATGCTGGGGGATGATTACCGCCATTCACTGCCACCCCTAAATGACGCCTATGGTGCACAGTTGTCACTTTTTTCCCCATTAAACTTAGACCCTCTCCAATGTTACTGTCTTGTTCACCAAAATCAGGAGGTGCCACACATTTAGGGTTATGGGGTACTACTGTCAGCAAATGACTGCACCAATCTGCAGTTCTGTCTTTTGTGGTTTTTAAATATCTTTGTCTTGTTATCCAGTGAACTTGTTTTTTTTTTTTTCTATGGAGAAAACTCTCACTCTCCTTACATCCACTGTCCTCCAGCATCCATCTGACAGCTCATTCCCATTTGCTGCTCTCAGGAATCATCCCTCACTGCAGTTTGTGTAGGGTGCCACAGGAATGCCACAGACCTGCAGGATCATCCAACATCCTGGAGCTTATTATTGAACCACCCGCTACGTCCTGCTACTAAACACTATTCATGTGCCACAAAATATTGCATTGGATTTCATGGATCCTGCATGAGACCGCAGGAGATTTATTGTTGTAGATCGGTTGTGTCCGCTGTTGAGGTTGCACTGTGACAATATCAGTGTTTTTTGCACTTGTAGCCTGTAAATCCCTGAGGTTTGAAATTTTAAAAGAAAATCAGTGTGATGTCATTGACAAGCCCTGCATGTTGCATCTCTGCCCTTATATTCACCCCCCATGCCCCCTGCGCGCACACACACACACACACACACACACAGATTTCTGTGATGATACCATCTCATTAAACCTCCCTTCTCATCACATCAACTCCGTAACATTTTGAAAGTGTGACATCTCCACATGCTCCTATAGAGCAGAAAGGAGACAGTCTTCCTCCAGACTGCTCCCATTTTAAAATAGAAGGTGATGGAGGCAAAGACAGAGGAAAACAGTGAAGGCACATCAGCTTTCTAGCATACGCTAAGCTGCACTGAGCAGGACGATAAAGACATTTTTTCTCATCTCGGCTGTGTGAGGTCCCCAGGGGTCTGCAGCAAGAGAAAATAGAAATGAAATACACTATTGGATTAGCTTTACTGTTGCTAGAGGTTTGGTGCATTGTGTGGCAGGCTAGTGTCAGTAAGAAGGGAAACAGCCACATGAAAGAGGGAATCTGCACACAGGATAGGATTTGACTCCTGAGCTGGAAGTCAAAAAGCCAGAGTTCCACTCCCTCTGTCGCGCTAGGACAACAAAGAGAGTGGGAGAGAGGGAAAGAAAAAACTTGATTTCTGCAGCTTAGCAATAACCACTTAACCCACAGGCCTTTCTAGAAACTTCCGCAGCCAGTCCCAATAAACCCCAAGAAGGAGAATCGTCACTGTCCACCCCCTTCCCTCCTTCATCCTCTTACTTCCTTTTCAGTGCTGCCCTGTGTTTTACTTTGGTACAACTCTTTTGTTGATAGTCCTGCATTTTTGCATGAGAGTGGCTATAAAGAGCTTACAGCAAGGGTAGTTGGAGCCTGGCCGTCCGTTCAGAAATAGAGATTAGAGCTGTTCTGTTCTGATTAATCCTCCCATACCAGCCTTTTACCCCTCCACTATTTCTGTTTTTCTATCTCTCTATCCTACAGTACTTGACTCCAGTGAACACTCTTGCAGTCAAGCCTAGTCTCCACAAGTTTTGTGAAAATAGCACAGTTTTATTTATTTAAATGACAATATGTGCACCATGGTTGACAAGTAAGAGAAATACATCCCCCCAACATGAGAGGCTTACATGAAGGAGGCGAGACTAGAAACAGGGAGCAAACAGTGAGTTAGTGCAGTGGAAAGTGAAGGCGTTATGATGGGGGTGTAAACATTTGCTTTAAACTCTGATGATCCATATTCAATTTCCAGCTCATGCTAAGATGTTGTGTGTGTGTTTTTTTTTTCTATTTAAAACTGTGAATGGAGTTTTATTATTTAGAAAATACTTTTCCAATTTAATCAAAGCCATAATGCAACCTGCTTAAACCAACATTTTATTTGCCCAATCTGTATGACTGTGAAACACTGTGTCTGTGTGTGAAATACAGCACAGTTACTTTTACCTTAATAGCACCTGTACACTGAAATAGAGCATAAAATACAGAGGGAGATACATATATTTTTTAGAGCTATTGAGGAGGGAGCTTTTCAAGCTGCAGAGGTTTTCCTGTGTGTTTTGAAGAAATAGCATACCTGTGGGTTTAACACAAAATAATGCAAAGTTGGACACCATATCACTTTATAATGTAGTGTACAAAACGGGCGGAGAGTCACGATATTGAACAGAACTGACTTTTGCCTTCAGGACAGCTTAAGTGGGGCATTGCTGTTTATGTAGTATGAAAGTAATTCCACAGGGCTACCAGTCCATGTTGACTCAACAATGGTAGCTGTATCAAATCTGCATTCCAAAGAGAATATTCCAACTCTTCTTCCAGTGTAGTTTTCATTATGATGAAGTCACTTTATTTGTGGACCTATTCCACAGCCTATAGCTGTGCTGCATGGGGAATCATTTTTGCCTTCACTGTCATGAATAGATGCGTCATATAACAATGTCAGAAATCGCCTGGCATTTTCTTGTTTTTTGATCATGATCAAGGGTTGCAACATGTGCCATGTAATCTCTTCAGTCTTTGACACGGCAGCCACCAGCCTTCAGTGTTGACACATATCAATGGCGACTGCAGTTTGTCCACTGGTTTTCTCATAAGCTACTCCTCCCACCAGTGAAAGAGTTAGAACTGGGATTCATCAGACATCATTCAAGGGAGGATTTATAAACCCTTCAGTGTTTCCATTCCTTACTTTATATTTTTTTTTATTGTATGGTGAACAAGGTAGACTTTTCAAGCTAAAAGTTGCCAAAGTCATTATTGGATTTTTCTGCAGTGTAATGGTAGCCGCTGTGTTTCTCTGAACAGCTCATGTTAGCCTTGTTTGGCATCTTTTTTTTTTCTTTTTTTTTTTCTTCTTTTCAATGGGCCATTTTTAACTACTCGACTTTGATTTTGCAAAGTGTACTGTAGGTGATGGCTCATTTATCTTACGGACGGAAAACTGCTGAATGTAAAACAACAGCAGCATTTCAGCTCATAATACACACAAATCAGTGTATGCTGCACCAAGTACTGTAGCCTGTTCACAAACTCATAAATCATGTATTTTACCTATTCATCTGCTCAATCGCTCAGTTTCTGCGAGGCTTAAAAATCCCCCTTTAATGTGTTGCCTCCTCGTCCTCTCCTTCATTTAGCTGATGAAATCAGTGGATGATGCTCTCGCCTGGCCTCCTCTCTTACTAGGAGCTCAGGAAAAGCACCTCTGTCAGAATCAGACTGTGTGTTTGTTTGTGTGTTCATGTGTAATGCATTTTGTTCACTATTTAGGGAAATGACAGTTAAAACTGTTTAGGCTGCAAAGATTTCAAACAGCCTTACATAAATGAAATACAATATCTACATACCTGGAAGTAATGAATGATTTTCTTAGTGACTTTCTAACTGCAGTGGCTACGTCAACTAAATGTTTTGTTCAGTAATTATTTTGCACACAACAGTTCAACATACTGTAGTTTCACTCACATATGTCGTACATGTTCCCCACCCCTTTCCTTTTCCTACACATCTGCAATTTGCTGGCACAACTGTATTTTGCACACTCAGGGTCAAATTCACAAAAGGATTGCATTACCTTTGTGGCCACTAAACCTGCAGAAATAATGCACCCCTATCTGCACTGACAAAACAAATAGCATCACAGTGCACCTTCACTGTTTGCACGTCTTTAAATGGGGCAGTATGCATACATGTGGCGCAAAAACTGGCCCCTCTATGCAAATGAGCCTCATTGCAAAAATAGTTCACTTCACAAAGACCAACACTAATAGCCAAACACAGTCAAAGAGAAATTATTAGTGTCTTCAGCGAGTTGGAAGTAACTGAAGTGCATGTATAAGGGGTTTCATGCCCTGACTTTCAGCGATCATGGCAGCAGTGATTGTACTCAGGCGTAGGCATGGGCATGCCAGGTGTGCTCAAGAGCAGACATTTGGAAGGAGTATATCACTTTCTGACTTAACTGAGACCAAAGTTTTTCACAGACACGGGTTGCAAGGTCAAGCATTTCTTGCTATACTTGATACAAGGATACAAGGATACAAGGATGACCTCGATGACCTCAAGGTGACATTGAACCACCCACAGATGCTATGTAGTACCTGGCATTATCCTGCCCACTGTGTTTTTGGCACAAATGCAGCATTACTTACATACTTTGTCTTGTGGATAATTGCAATCAGACGCAAAACGGCAAATTGCACTCGGCTGGAAAAACATTATGGGCTTGTACATTGCAATATCATCAGGGCAGATAGCGGTCGCAAAGTGATGCATAATCCCTAGTGCCATCAGCAGATGTAGAACATTCTGTGTGAGTTTGCTCCTCAGCATACATTGTAGAATAAAGTTTATGCCATTCATTATATGCTGTTGCTTTGCAAAGGTGTATACATCATTTGTTTATATATAATTGTTAAGAACCCTCTCTGCAGGTGGGCAGCATTCGTTTCAATTAAATCCCTCAACCTGCAATTACTCCTGTTGCGATTGTAATTACACTACAGAGACACACCCGCCAAGTCATGTACTTGAGCTAATTTCTCTCTGGTAGTAGAACTGTTAATGGAAACATTTACAATTCAGTGAAAACTCCTTACCTATCAAAGCTTTGAAAACAACTTGAATAGCCTTTCACAGCAACATAGAGAAAATTACAATTTTCCATTAGCTATTATTTGGTTCCAGTGTAATTATTTTCATGATGAAGACACTGCAAAGGAAAAAGCTCTGCGGGCTGGTGGCTGATCATTGACTGAAGGCTGTAGTTACAGTAAAACCTGAGTACTAATGGTCCTGCTGGCTGTATTTCAGTGTGGCTTGGATAACACTGACCCACTGATTATAAAGCAGAGCAGGATCAATAAGAGGCAAGGATTCATAGATTGGGTGGCAAATCTCTCAATAGACCTGCTGAACACCCCCTCTCCTTCATTCCACCTCTCCCTCTGTGCTTTCCTCTTAAACAACATGATGAGAAGACCTGTAATTGACTGTGATCTGTTCCCCCATTAGAATAAAAGGCAGATCAATTGCACCATTTCTTTTGTTACAATCTCTCATTCTCCTGTTCTATTTTAAGAGTGATGGGACTGTTGGTTGAAGTGAAAGCAAACAAAGCAAATAAATTAGGTATCTTCTTTGAAGCAAAAACAAAGCCAGTGGAATGCGAAATGGTGTCCTGTTTCCACATGGTGAATCATCAAAATAAGGAGTGAGGCACACACCCTTGTTTTTGTGTCTTATTTAATGGTGCGATAGAGGTTCCCGCTTGAACTACAAATACATGAAAATAGGTAGGAGAAAGAAAATAGTTAGCTCAATAAATCGGGGTGGAGTTGAAAGGAACACTCAGAAGATCATTCCCACAATAGCACTATGTATTGAATACAAGATAAAAGGAGTTAAAACTGAGGCAGAGGAGGGTGCAGAGTAGCGGGCATGGAACGCTACTTTATACAAGCACATGAAAGGAATTAGTTTTAAAAAATAAATATCAGCATATCTGTTTCCAATAGTAAAGCAAAAACTTTTGTGTAAAGTACTGAATTTACAAAAGCTTTTGTTGTGGTTGAGTCTGGATGCAGTGATGCAATGTTACTCAAAGGGTGCTTTTTCATCTGTAGGTTTGTTTGCCTGGTACGAATCAGAGAGTCATCGATACTTTTGGTTGATGTTTTCTTTGGTCTGTGTTGATTTTACTCTGCAGAAAATTTAAGCAGACCAGAAAAAAGAAAGCATTTGCTGTGGGATGTGTGGGAAGGGGCAAGCCTGGAAACATACTCACTAAAGTTTTTCATTCATTCTACCAGGCTGCCCTTTATGTCTGCATTCCTACACAAGGATGAATGCACACCTCTGTAGAGATGGCAGTAGGTGGTGTGTGGGTCTCAGGGAAATGTTGTAATATCAACCTGCTGGAACTCCAGGCCTATGGAGAATCTTCTACATTACAGTGAGTGGAGAACAGGAGCACAGGCTTCATGTTGAGGGGTGGTCCCCTGCCAAACGAGTGGATGTTTCATCCAGATAGGAGACAAAACTGCTGTGCCCAGTACACGCATTAGCATGGTACATCGAATGCACAGCTACCATTTGCAACTGTTTGTTCTTTGCAGACCTGGGGCTGTGAGATGAAATGGGGTAGGTGTGTCACTGGCATGACCTTTGATCCCTTGAGGGTTAGGCCAGTCTCAGAAGTTTGCCATGTTACCTGCCAACTTGGAGTCGTTATGCCCCCCCCCTTCTTCCCATCTACCAGATTTTGATGAGAAGGGGCAGGGCCAACCTAACATCTGTGTCACGTCAGGTCATACGTGAATGAAGGTGACAATATTGTGACCCTTGTTTTATGAGGTGGAGCTCTCAAACTAGGTTCCCATGCAGCTTACTGAAGAATCATTTGTGGATGTGGAATAATGATGATTAAGCATTTATATGTGGTTTTGGGCACACACACATTCTGTAGGCATGCCAATCAGTGAGAAGGTCTGTGAATAGAGAGAATAGAGATTAGCTTTTACCCATGGAGTCCAGTTAGAGGGCTCTGTCTGTGCTTATAGAACTATAGAACTAACCTTTGTTTCAGTCTGCAGCAGAGTGCAAGCTCACGTCCACACCTGCTCATTTGAACAGCACCGAGGGGGAAACTGAACCAGATTTTGATTTTTTTTTCAAACAGAGTAAATAATGTGCTAGTCAAAGCCGCTCATAAAACTGCAAAATGTACTTCTGTCTCATTCTGATTTTTTGAATCCTATTGCTCAGCCTTCATTCCAAGTGGTCTGGGTTCAAGGAGGTACTCCTGATGAGGTCTCCTGCAAGCTTGCTAAATGGCACATCGACAGTAGTCATGCTCCCTGAAGCAGTCCTTCATCTCCAGATGCCATTTTGTAAAGTTGCCCTTATCAGAGTGATGAAATTGGCTGACTGGGAAGTTTTGCTTCTGACCAAGGTGGAATGAGGGTAATAACAATAGCACTTGGAGAGGTGTCACTTTTTCCGCATCTTTATGAGCCTTTTGTACCTTCAGTGAAGCACATCTGATGACCTCACATTGTTACAGTTATAGGTTGACCTTTTTACCAGTCATACTGAGGTAAAAGAAGTAGAGAGAAAGAGGGTGCTCTGTCTTGCCCTGTGGTTAGATGACTCAGATTGAACTTTTTTATTGCCTCGCATGCATACCCTCCTGAGTTATAGCACAAAGATTAAAGAGGAGCAAGAACCACTTCGGGCTCTAGTTTCCCGGCGCAGCGCAGGGGGCGCAGTGAGGCGCACCCCGCGCAGAGCTAGTTTGGACCAGCGCAGCGTGCGGGGCGCACAGAGGTGCGCCAAGATGGGAGTGGCGGCGTAGCAAGGGGAGGTGTCGACAGATTTAGCCTGGCGCAGTGACAGTTTCGTGCCAAAAGGCTTCGCCGAGGTGCGCCAAAAGCTCGCCATCTGAAACCACGTCTACTTTCAGCGCAAGGCGCAGCGTGGCTGGCGTAGTGACAGTTTGGCTGACTG
>OMLB01011974.1:0-10099 GCA_900302555.1 Myripristis jacobus | reverse complement strand
TCCAGCTTTTTAGGTTATACACAGGAGACTGTGCAGCAAAATCCGCTGAGCAATTCTTTAATCAGCTCTTCTGGGTAGGGAGAGAGAGAGAGTGAGAGAGAGAGATCAGTTCAGAAAACAATGGGCACTTTTACCTTCCTAAGCTCTGAGGAGATTGTAATGCCTACACACACACACACACACACACACACACACACACACAAACATAACATGGCCACACTGAAGCACAGATAGTCATGCACACATAGTCACTCTGTAAGCATGAGAAAACAAAATTGTGTGTATGCACTGTGTACACACAAACGCACACACACACACACACACACACACACAAAATAGGCTCTTTCCTGTTTGAAATCCATCCGGTAATGGGATAGTCTGTGATTTGCAATGCTCCATTTCTCTGCAGCCAAATACTCTTTTCACTTCACATGTGCTACCAAAAGGTTATGTTTCGGTTCTCCAAAACTCCAAGCCCACTGTTGCTAAGGCAGTTTCAAAAAGTAAGTATTTCCTTTTGAATGCACAGGAATTGTGGCTGAATAGACTTTACAGCAAAATTGAACTTTGGTAGAGTGTTGGATTGTGTAGTTCCCTGGGTGTGATATGAGTCCTCATGGTGGTGAAATGTCCTCATTAGTTGCTCTGTGCTCCCATGGGCTGCTAATCCACAATACTGGATTCTATCTCTCTGTTCACTTCCATAGAGCAGCACAATAACACTTATAAAACTTTTGGCATAGACCAACATGAGGAGAGTGCATTAGGCCCCTATATGAATGACTTTAGTGCTTGTATGCATGTGTTATTCACACAGTACTATTCCAACATTGCGGCAGCCCATGTCTTTGCCGTGGTAACTGTAAATAGTCATATCAAGCACATAGTCTAGTCATAGGGCTAGTTTTACAGAGACAGGCCATTACGTCTGTACCTGTATTGATTTGGCGGTGTTGAGCAGTTTATTCTGAGCTTGTCTCATATCTACGCAATCTCTGAAAGGGTGATTGGCTAGGTGTGTATATTATGTTGACGTACCACCATTTTTAGTGTTTCAAAAATTCCCTTTGTCAACTGACAAAGTGAGCCATCATTTTGTGTCTTCCTGGCGCAAGGTTACTATGCAGACTTTTGCTGCAGACGCTACCTGATGGATCTACTTTCCAGTCCAAATAGGAAAATAACAAGAACAGAGGTTTCATTCCCTTTAAAAAATGGCTCCTGGGACTTCTTGTTTTTATTTTGCCATAATCCACTTTGTTCACATTTGTTTATGTCCTAAAAGTGTTATTTTGGGAGCTGTTTTGCTGCACCATGGAGGTTAATCATTGTGTATCTCATTGTTTTAATCATAACCACAGAACTTGTTTAATTCTGTTTTGGCTTAACTGCCAGATTCTCAGGCACACATTTACACTCTGAAGTTGACAGTGAAATGTGTTCAATATTTAGTAGCTGCTAAAAAGTGCCCCTTTTTAATTCAAGCCTCTATCGTCTCAGTAAACAAAAGTCAGATCTGTCAGAATGTGGTTGTGTGTGTGTGTGTCTGTGCATATGCACGTGCTCACTAAGAAGGTCACTGTTCCTAGGGTTGTCATTGTTTCAGAGGCATGAGACGATCGCTGGCAAAGGGAAGCGCACAACTGCTTAAACACAAACAACATGTTCTCATGGGAAAATGAGCTGGAGTCAATGTGACTGATGTGGCAGATAAACTTTCTGCTCATTCGTCTCATGCTGTTTTCATACAGTTAAAAATACATTTCAGTGTTTGGAGTATCAGCAGAGAGCGGCCATGCCTCATCAGTTGGGCCCCCGACATGACAGATGAAATTTTAATTATATAAACAAACAGTGATCAAGCTTTGACTACAGCTGGACACACCAGAGTACACAGTTAACTGCATGTTCTATTGGCCTGGGTGGCAAGACAAGAGGTGTGTGGGGAAGCCTGGGTCTTTCTCAGAGAACCTGTGTCCCCAGGAGTGAGCTCTGCCGTGGGACCTTTATTGAAAGCCACTGTCCCAAGGAGTGAGCTCCACCAAGAGGCCTGCACAGAACTTGTTTATGTGAATACAGTTCATATACATATCATGCATGTTGTTGGAAACTGCCTTCTTTACATTCCAGCATCCCTCTTACTGCATATCTTGGTTCCACTTACTTCATATGCCATTCATACCTTTGTGTTTTTAATGCAAGTTTATAATTGCATAAGTATATTTAACTCCTTCAGATGCTTATTACAAGCATTTAACCCTTTGAAACCTGAGCAAATTCACTTGACCTCTTTCAAAAGCATGAGTGATGAGCAAATTAGCAAGAAAGGACCAGGAAATTATTATACAATTATTATTCAAGAAAGTCACCATAAAAGGACCAGAAAATGACCAAGGAATTAGACATGAATTGTATATTTATGTGTGTGTGTGTGTGTGTGTGTGTGTGTGTGTGTGTGTGTGTGTGTGAAAAATTTGTAAAACTGAAATTTGTAAAGTTCTATTTTTTTTTTTTTTTTAACAGAAATGCTATTTGTAATAACTATAAATTACATTACAAGAACATTAAAAAAGTATCTATCCATGTCTAGCATATATTTTAAATTCTGGTACATTTGTCTCATAAATATTCCATAATCATTTCTCAAATTATGTTATTTTGCATGTTGTAACAATGCTATAATCCATAATTTCCCCAACGTTCACCCACATACATTCTCATTAATGCACTTAAATTGTCAACATGTTCAGTCTCAATTTGCTATACTCTACATACATCATACTTAATGTTTGTATCCCAGCTGCATCCCATTTTTATGTGTTGCTGCCATGACCCAATTTAGCCAGAGGGACCATTTAGGTTTCATTTTCATCTTTTCACAGTGTCTTGACGAGTCAGCATCGTCTGTACGGACAGTAGAGACCTTGAGTCTTCAGGATCGAGCTTTACCTCAAGGCCTTCCGCAATGAGAGACCGCTTGGAGGAGCTGCAGCAGAGGACTCAAGAGTTCTCTGAGGCAGCGAGCGACGGCAACCCTTTCACAGAGGAGGGCGACGGTGATGACCCGGCAGCGGTTGGGGTCATAACGCCGCAGGCTGTGGTGTTCGAGGAAGAACCGATCATTGAGAATTTCCTGTCGGAGGCTCAGCGTATCCGCGATGACATCACAGAGCTGGAGACCGAGGTACGGCTGGTTTGGATGGAGGCTGCATTTATTTCATAGCACCACCAAAGAGACCATCTCTCTCTGCATGTGTCTTAAAGACTTGAAATCTTAATATGTGCTACACTCTGAAAAAACCTGCCCACCTGAGGCACTCAAGTCATCTTTTAAATCACCTCTTAAATCTCATTTTTATAGATGAGCCCTTATATTTTTTATGATAATTTTTGGCTTCCCTTAATCATTGCTGTACTTTCATATTTATTACCTTACTTTATTCACTTTTGCTATTGGATTTTATCTGTTGTTTTAATCTTTTGTAAAGCACTTTGTTTTATGAAAAGTACTACAGGACCTAAGATTCAAGATTCAAGATTATGATTACAGTTCCTGTAAGAGAATGCAAAACATCATGAAAAAAAGATCAAATGGCAAGATTTTATGGTCATGCTGTTTCTCTTGGTTGCGTAAAAATGTAGTTCCTCTGGATTGGTGGTCAGAAGAAACACTTAAGCAAAGAGCAAAGAACCTTTCCAATCTCCACTGTCTGCAGGTTCTTAAGTTCACCCAGCAGCAGAGAAGCTTGGTGGCAACTATGCGTCGTTTCAGTGTGATGAAGAAGGAGAGCAGCATAACCCGGGACATCAAGCTTCAAGCCGAAAGTCTCCACAGGCGCCTTGACGCCCTCTCAAAACAGGCTCAGAGAACTGAGGAGCAGCAGGGACCTGCTGCAGTCACAACAAGAATCCAGCGCTCCCAGCATGCAGCGCTGCACCGCCAGTTCCAACAGGTAGGAAATATAACTTCCCTACCACTCTGCTTTCATGTCCACTGTATTTGAGAATGTGAAAGTAAACAGTTGGTCAAACTGCTGTGGTGAAAAGTGAGTTAGCTGGCCAATGGCTGTATTTCCATTTAAAATGCGGTGAATACTTTTCACTACTGTGGAATTCTGTGGATGGATTTAGGTGAAATGGTGAGATTGTGGGACATAAAAGTCATCATTTACCAGATTTTCATATAAATACCCCTTTTGCTACTGTTACTCAATGATTAATACAATGCAATATGGAGTCAGTATATAGGCTGTTCATGAAAGCTTTTGCATTTGTGGTTATAACCCCACCTAATCAGGATCTTATCACTGTAAGAAAAAAATGTTGACCAGCTGCAGTTCATTGGAATTCAATCTGGCCTCATCCCATTTGAAGTCTCCTTATTTTTCCTCTCATCTCTTTTCACCTCCTCCACCCCCTGTTTAATTCTCTCTCTCTTCCTATCATTATGTTTAGGTAATGCGACGGTATAATGAAGGCTTGCTGACCAAGCAGGAGCGCTGTAAGCACTTCATTATCCGCCAGCTGGAGGTATCAGGAAGGGAGGTGACGGAAGAGGAGGTGAATGAGATGGTCGCCACGGGAAAATGGGAGGTCTTCAACGAGAATCTGCTGAATGATGCCAGGATCACCCGGTCACAACTGTCTGAGATTGAACAGCGACACAAGGTAAGGGCAAGGGCATTGACTCACTAAACCCTGGACTAAAGTCCCAGCATCTACTATCATTTATCTGCGGCACTGCCAAACCTGCGTATATCTACTCATTTTCAAGAGACAAGTGGAGCAATGAGTAATGGCTATTATTAGTTGGTCAGTTTGATGAATCATTAGAGCTAGCTCATCAGCGTAGAGGGGGGCTTGCTCCTGAAAGCTCCCCTGACGTGATTTGTTTTAGACATGGGGATTTTGCCTGATCTTTGCTGTTCATTATAACGACAAAAACTACAAGGTCAAATTTGGACCCACTTAAGCAAGGGTATAGTAAGTGCTACACCTTGCCATATCCAACCCGTGGGTAAACAGACTTCTCTTTCAAAAAACGTTATTTAATCCTCACGTTGGTAACAGAAAATAATTTTGGCTCCACAGCCTTCATCAGTGTGTACCAAAATGCAATGCATCTCTGTTTAGAGGAGGATTAGGTGAGAGCAGGTGAAAGTAATCAACACTCAGTCGCATCAAGGCTTAATCACACAAGTAGTGTCAGTTTGGAATAGTTACATATTTTTATCATTCACAAAGTGAAACAAATGGAAAATAATATGTACAATATTATTAAGGTCTAAACTGAACCTTGAAGAAAGCAGGTTTAGCTTCATTACTTCCTTATACCACTGAAGTTTGGCAAACATCCATTCTGCTTCTACTCCAGTTCCACACAGCGCTGGACTTTTCAAGATCTAGTTCAGCTTGTATGAGCATAATCAGGGGTAGAAATTAACGTAATAACTGAAAATCCTTTTATGTCGATAAATGTCCATTTTGATACTCTCTTTGACGATGGTTGATCCATAAAATAGTAATTCAACATGCAGCCAGTTCATGAAAGCCTGAGCATTTGTTATTCTAAATTCCTGAGGGCAGTGGGGGCTTTATCCCTAGAAAACCCATGTGTAGTTTTTATTATTCTGCAGGGTTAGCTCAAACGCTGAGTGCAAAACAGCAAAACAATGGCCACTTCTCATCAAAGCAGTCACCAAAACCCAGGAAAACATAGATCTGTTGTATCATATCACTTTAAATTTAATCAAGGACTCCATCGTCCAGAAATAACTAATCTAAAGTTTAGATGTGTTTTGGAAAGTCACCTTTTAGGCCATGATTCACTATTCTGAATTCAAGGCTAGTCCTGTCTTAATTTAATCCGTGTCTGGGAAACTGCCCTTATAACTATCTTTGCATATTCCATTGTGGAATCAAAGAGTGAGCGCTGGCACTCCTTTCTTAGCTTATAAAATAACTTGCATACCAGTGGCTCCCAGCTCCGGTCCTCAGAGTCATGCTGCTTTTCATTCTAGCCTTCTAATAAGTACTGATTTAGACCTGGGGTGCCAGATGAATGCAATTAACTACCTGGTAGGATAGAAAACTAGTGCTACTCTGGGTCAAGAAGACCGTGGTTGGGAAACTCTGCTGTACATAAAGAGATTTCTGAGGGAACCAGCACATCAATCACGCAACCAATCAGAGTCAGACAATGATCCCTGTGCTTTTTCAGCGCTCAGACTGTGCTATGTCAAGATCTGATGCTGCCCCCTCATGGGCTCAGACCTTTGTGGCTTCAGCTTCTCCCCTCAGCCACTTCCAGCTCCTGACCCATGTCTCTCCCCTTTTTTCTGTATTATATCTGCTGTTATTCCAGGAGCTGTTGAACCTGGAGAGCAACATGAAGGAGCTGAGGGATCTCTTCATGGACATTTTCATGCTGGTGGAGGAACAAGGGGCTTATATTGACCACATCCAGACTAATGTAGAGAGGACTCAGGATTATGTGATTGTCTCCAATGAAAAATTCAAGATGGCCGCCAGGTACAAGAAGAAGAACCCGCTTCGACAGCTGTGCTGCTGCTGCTGCCCTCCCTGGAGATGCTGCTTATAACACAGAGATTCGTTGGAAACGGATGTTTTGGTCAATGGACAATATTGGCAGATACTGGATCAAATGTGTCAGTTTAGGGTGAGTGAGACTATATTCAAGTCTCACGTCAGATAAGGCTACTGGAACACTGAAAACAGATTCAGCAGAAGACACACAACAATGAAAAGTAAAGGCCACTACCGGTATTTGAAGCACTTGATTTCCTCAGGAGGAGGCGAAGCGACTGCTGCTGTGAGTGCTGCTCATCAGCCGCGCTGTTTATTGGAGACCTTCACTGTCATCTGACAGAGGTCACCAAGTAGAGGCCACTGCCAGGGACTGCTTGCAGTAGATTAGAAAGACTGATGCTTCACATCGCTCTTGAGAAATGAAATACTCTTACTTGCTGAGTCTATCACAAATATTTAATGACCACTTATTTTTGTATGGACATGCGCTCACATAGGTTTGTAAATGTATTCAGCACACAGTCAAATTTAGCTTAGGGGAAGCATTTCGCATTCTGAGAGATTTTGAGCCATTGCATAACCAACCATTATATTGTAGGCCATACACATTAAAGCTTGTGTAGATAACTTTCTGAGTGGACGGACTCTTTTCAAAGTTTTTAATTCAAACAGTTCAAACAGCACCCACCTGAGATTCAGCACCCTGGCCATGTCACTCCCACTACATTCATTCCACACCATGCACGGCAGTGGTGCACATACGTGTGCACGAGACGTGACTGGACTAAGTCTGTGATGTTTCCTTGAGGCCACTGGTTGTTTGATTCTGATTTTAACGAATGAGATAACATCCCCAGGAGCAGCCTGGAACACCAGATTTCTTCCTCAGTGAGTTTCGTTTGGCTCGGACTCTCCGTGCATAGTGGTGATTTGTCAGAATTATTAAGAAAAAAGTTACCTACATAAGATTTAATGAGTTAAAACCTTGTTTTGTAATTCATGATGTCTCATTTGCATTACAGGGGATGAACATTTTATGTCAACCTTTTAGTGAAACAATGTAGCACAGCAATCCACTCTCAAATAATCTGAGATTCAAGCAACACTCCACAAACTTTGATTAAAACATTCTTGGAAATGAATTTAGTTGCAAAGTGGCCTATCCAATAATTGAAAAGGTGTTAAAATGATTGCTGGCATGACAATAAAGCTGTGGAATACCACTGAAGTCATTTGCTATCTTAGGGTGTTTCTTTAAGCACGGACAGACTGAAGCTACTGAGTCTTATTGAGATATTGAGACTGAAATTTTGAGGCAATATTTTCATTTCTCTAGGTAGTGTTTTGTGGAGTGAAACCCTTCAATTCGCATTTCTGTTGAAACTGTTGCATTATTCAGATGCTTTGCACCAGCTGCCACCTGTGTGAAACTCTTAGTATCATTGTTCATGTCTCGAAAAAGTGCTCGGCACAAAAGAGGAACAATAGAGCTAAACTGGGTGGAATGCTCCCACTGAAGCAAAGATGGGTTAAAAATACCGGGAGAGAGCTGCACAGCTGACCCACACCTGTTTTTGCAGTCTCTTGTTTCACCTATTATTTATGGTGAGAGCACCAGTTTACCGTAACTGTCAGAATAATAACTGAAAAATAATAAGTGACTCATTCCAGCTGATAAATGTCAGTAAGGTTTGTCCACACCGTTTGTCTGGCTCACTGGCAGACTGAAACAAAACCTGCCCGTGAGCGGCGTTTACAGTCATGGTCTTTAGTGGGAAAGTGAGTCAGTGACCTGTGGTGTCAGGTGAACTGGGTGTGCCAGAGCCGGACTGGAAACTCTGGTTTGGCCGCTGTTAGCAGATCAGACAGAGCTGCTGCAGGCCACATCAAGCATGGCATTACACTGTGTCAACACAACCGTTACCTCCACCAGACTGGAAGAGGTCCCGTCAGGGGGAAAATAAAGTCACTTTCTCCCGGAATGAAACATGGTTGTGAAGTTAAAAGGCGCTAAATGATTGACAACCAAAATGAAAAAAAAAGATTGATTATTATTGATTATGATTATTGTTCTTATTATTGTTCTTATTTAACATTTGGCTTGCATATTTATTACTTGAATTTACTTTATTACCTGAACTGCTGAATTTTGGTTGTTTTTGTCTTTTTCCTTAAAATAGGTGTTATACAACCCTTGAGGTTATGAAACCTGTACAAGAGTAATTATATAAACTGAAATATGTACACTGTCGAGCAAAAAACAAGGCTGCGCAAGACTGCGTTTCTTAGTTTCTGACATTATGGAAATCCATGTTTTTTGTTTTTTTTATTGGACAGCAGTGATATGTAACATTTTATCTCCAAAAAATTGTAACCTTTAATTTGCAGCTCCAGAGGACATAATATGGATAAGTAAGACTGGTCAGGAGCAGCACAGCAGCTAAAGCTCCAAAAAGTTTACACAGTTGATTATTACTGTGGTTTTCTGTGACCTGACATCTATCTGACACTTTGTGAACTGGCCTGAAAAGCCCCCCGGTTTGCTGTTCCTTTTTCGTTGAATTAATGTTATTTTCACTGTTTCACTCTCACTGTCTGGTAGAGTCCAGGTGGGAGATAACTATTGTTATCTAACTCAGCCGCTCTCCTGCTGAACCAGATCGTCTGTTTTCTTGAGCAGTCTGACTCAGACTAGAACATTTTGAGATCATGACAGAAATGTATTTGTTTATCTGTGAAATGTCTAATAATGCAGTGTAACACAGTGCAGAGCGGCATCTGACTCGCCTCTGAAGTAAAGCTGAGAGGTTCCTGAACAGCAAGAATGCCATCCAGTGTTCACTGAGAGAAGTACCAGCTGGAGACACAGACCGTTTGGCTCGGCTTTACTAAAACCATTGGTGAGTGCTTAAAATACGGTCAGTGTCCAAAGCCAGAACTCAGACTTGTGCAAGACAACCTTCTTGACCAATCAGAGGTTAAATAACTGGTTTTACCACATTTTTTACACACATTAAATGCTGGAGTAAACTGAGGTCTTGATGTACACACTGCAAGAGGACATATACAGTTTCACACAATTCCTGCCTTTCCTGCCCAGTGCATGCTGGGATCAGCTCAAGCCCTATGTGACCCTTGTTTATAATAAGCAGGCATCAAAAATGGATGAACTGATGGATGGATGGATATCAGTTTTGTTGAGCATTACAAGAAGTAGCATGTCGCATCAGCAACAAAACAAACAAACAAACAAATAAACAAACAAAAAAACAAAACAAAACAAAATGCTTGCCAGTTGAGAACTTTAAATATGTTATTCCTTCATGTGAAAATATAGGACCTGCTTCACAGATAATTCATTGGGTGTGTTGGGGGGGAAAATAATAATAATAATAATAATAATAATAATAACAACAACAACAATAATAATAATAATAATAATAATAATAATGGCAATTATAATCATAATCATAATAATTTCAAATGCAAAAATATGCTCAAGAGATCTTTACCCTGTTGGAATCTAAAATAAAATTCACTTTATTTATTT
>OMLB01011971.1:1903-16644 GCA_900302555.1 Myripristis jacobus | reverse complement strand
GTGTGTGTGTGTGAAGGCTCTGTTCCTGTGCAGTGTCATGCTGAGCCATGTTGATCTTTATGTGGGACAAACATTTTGTATCCCAGCGGTAGAGTCTGTCTGACAACAAGGCTGTCATACACAAAACTGTGTGTGTGTGTGTGTGTGTGTGTGTGTGTGTGCATGGTGCTGGCAGTCTGCATGCGTATGTGTATTTCTGAATGCAGTTCTGAATATTTATAAATGCATTTTTTCCTGGGTGTGTATACTTGCACGTGAGACATTGTTTGCATGCATGTGGGTGTGCATGTTTTCCCAAACTGAGGATTCACACACTGAATAAGAAAAGAGATAGCACTACAGAATCTGTAGCCACCCCCCCACTCACCACCCCTCCAGAAAATTCCCCTTTAGATAAAAAGCCTTACTCGGCAGCCTGTCAGCCTGCCACACTGATTTTTACCTCCATTTATCTCTATATCACTTTAATCTGAATGTAAACTGTAGTTTCACAGATACTTAGCAGTCACAGTTTCACCACAAACTGACGCTGCTTTGGTAATGGGTGTGTGTGTGTGTGTGTGTGTGTGTGTTCATTCAACCACTGTAAAATAAATAAAGGTGTTCTATTTGCGCTGCAGAAAAGTAGTCCAGTAGATGTATTTTGAGGGGTCAAAGCCCAGTCGTGGGAATCAGTTGTTATTCCTATTTTGTGTGACTTAAAGGACAGACATAAATATTTTTTCTTCAAAGCACTGGTGTTTGACTCCTCACCCATGAGACGGATTTCAGCAGGATGACTGAGTGGTGACTGAGTGAGATTTTTAACCTTCTTTCTAATGTGCACAAGCTTTAATGACAGGGAACAAAACAACATCAGAATGTCCGCATGTTTAACTCCAGCAGATTCATGTTGTTGGGAAGTCAAAGCCTATTCCTGGTAATCAGTATTGTTCCTGTTGTATGTTCATGTGCGTACATAAAGTGCTTTATCTTTTAGAGAATTTGAGACGTTCAAACAGACCTTGTTATGTAATCAGGATGGCCGAGTGGTTAAGGCGTTGCACTTAAGATGCAATGGACACAAGTCCTCGTGGGTTCAATCCCCACTCCTGGTAGGATGTTTTTGATCAGCAAATCAGGGAAAATTTAAAGTCACAAGTTGCCAAAGTTTATACTGGACATACTGAAACACTGAATTTGTAGTCCAGTGCACATACGACGTTGGGGTATGAAATGCTGGGAATCATTTGTTTTGCAGTTTCAAGCAAAATGGAGAAAATGGAGTTCTTTATCTTAAGCAAATTGGGATCTCACTTTTGCAACCCTTGTGACCAGGATGGCCGAGTGGTTAAGGCGTTGCACTCAAGATGCAATGGACATGAGTCCTCGTGGGTTCAAATCCCACTCCTGGTAGGAACTGCTTTCAGCTCTTTGTCAACCAATACACACAGAAGCCATACCAACAATGTCAAATTCAAAATACACTGGCCTGAAGAGCTTCATGCTTGGTGTGTAGCTGGGATGCTTAAATTGTTAGACTTGAATACCAACGGCAAACATTTCTCATAGATTTAAACCTCACTCCTACATCAATAGTAGGTCCAGCGAAGAGGCCTGCTGTTTATTTTTATTTTCACGTTTGTCCTAGGATGAATGGCATTGCATGACTAATCATATTTCACTGTCTGATATTTGTGTGTGTATGTGTGTGTGTGTGTGTGTAGAGGCAGTGGTTCAGGGATTATATTCCTCATGTTCAGAGCTGTGAGGTTTGATGTAATGAAGGCCAGAGTGTCTCCATCAGGAACATGAACAGATGTGATCGCTGGTTCAGTCAAAGTCTGTCTGACTGCCTCTGCAGCTGTTCAGTCGACAAGATGTTTGTTGTGTTGATAACAGCGATAACACACATGTACAAACACGCTCACATATATTTACACTGACCCTTTAGGCTGCTAGCTGACCCTTTACAACACTGAAACTGTACAAAACGCCAAGCGACCAGGATGGCCGAGTGGTTAAGGCGTTGCACTCAAGATGCAATGGACACAAGTCCTCATGGGTTCAAATCCCACTCCTGGTAGAAGAGGTTCCTTTGCTTAGGCTCCAAAGTTACCAACAAAGAAACACAACAACTGAAAACCTTCTAAACATCATAAGTGTCTTCTGCATGATAACCTAAAAAAAAGATCTCATACAAACATGTCCTCAAAGCTTAAATTTCACTTCACATCCACATCGGTAATAACGGGTATACTGGATTCACTCAAACTTGCACTAGACAAGATGTTCATGTAAAAATGCATCGTTCTTATCAACCTGGATTTGCCCGGTTTTCTTTTTTTCTTTGAAAGCGTTTTTATTGGCGATGTAGGCACAAATTCAAAATCCATAAGTAACAAGTGTCACCATGTTTCATATTTTCAAGAGAAACAGTGAAAAAAAGAAACACTTGTAAATCACAAATTTCACCGAAATACAATATTATATTGATTCTTTGGGCAATGACACAATCAGTCAGCCAGGATACGATTTCGATTCGTTTTGTTTTAATCCGGGGGCCTATGATTGTTATGAGACAATATCATTATGTCGATTCATCACAATCACTTACATGACAACGCCATGTTTCTGTTTTAGGTGCTCGGCCAGGTTCTTCATCTTTCCTGAGTATTTTATCTTGTACCGGGTTTGTTTACATATGGCTTGTGATTTGTCAGTGGTCCTGTCTTTTCTCCAAAATCCAAAATATGTCCAGGAATAGATATCCTTTTTGTCTTTTTTTTCTGCCCGTGCCATGGGAATATTGTCTCTATGGTGACAATATGGATGCATATTTTCACTTGGCACTGATTATATTGGATTGTTGATCATTGGTTTGATAGATCAATCCAGATCAATGGATTGTTACACAACTGTGGCCTTGTAGTTACAGTGCAGGATGGTGTGTATGGTGATTAGGACGTCTTTCTGTTGATGTGCGACTCTGTCGTCCCTCTTTGTGTCTTGTCATTGTTCATCCTGTCCATCTGTTCGTATTAGTAACAACAATGAAACACACACAAACTGGAAATACAATAACCTGGTGTGTAAGACCAGCCTATAGAGTCAGAGTCTGCGTCTCCAGTTTCCATTAATCTTTATATCTCGTGGAGCCATAGTTTCATCAACAGAGTTAAAGCGAGAGGGGCTGTACGGTGGGATTTCTGATTTTTTATCTTTACTAGGAAATAGCAGTAGGGTTTTATTGTTCTGTTCCAGCGAGCAGTCAGATCTGTGCAGAAACTGCTGAATAATAATCTGACGAATGTGGAAACAGGAAGAGATTTAATTAAAACCACTGGAGCACATTCTCCCTCTCTAGTGCGGCTATGTGGTTGGTTGAATATGTGTGTGTCGCTTCATATACAAGTGTGTGTGTGTGTGTGTGTGTGTGTGTGTGTGCTGGTAAGGGCCTAGAGGAGTTTATAATTGTTATAACTGTCCCATTCAATGTGCTGCTCATTCAGTGTGACATTAAGACAGCAAGCAATTGGTTCTGCTCCATATGGCCCTCTCTTTCTCTCTCTCTTTACTGTAGTTAACAGGAAAATGGAGTTGGTATTGTACAATAATGATGAATGCCAGCACCACTCTGCCTGTTAGACTGTGCACTTGTCTTTCTTTGTATAGCTGATAAAATGGAGATAACTGCACTGACAAAAAGGTAAAACTCAAAGGTAAACGTTCATAGGACTCGTTAGCCTATTACTGTGACATGTCTTTAACTCTTTGTATCCCTCTCTCTCTGTGACTTGCTCTCAAGTATTACAGCGGCAGAGATGACAACCGTATAATGTTTGGCATTTAATTGAAGATTTCACCAAAACAGTTCAAATACTACTGACTGCACGTGAGTAAAAATGTGTGAAGGAGGAATCAAACCACATACCTTGATACCATTAGCACAATGCTCTATCTAATGAGTCACGGAGAATGGAAAGTGATAAATCATCATATTGCTATAATAATGGTAATCATGTTATCAGTGACGATGCTTTAATGAAGGTGCCAAGCAGATAAAATCAAACCTCTTCTAGTCAGAATGCACCAAAGACTGACTAGAAAAGTTGACTTCCCATTTTATTCTATCTGTCAATAAGAATGAAACAAACATAACCATTGCTGTAGTTATTTCACATCTCCGGTTTGCGCTGGGCAATATTTCTGTATTTCATATAGGAAATACAGTGATTGTGTGTACAGTATGTGTCTGCATGCTTGTGATTGTGTGCCTACGTGTGTCTCCTCTGAATGCTGCAATCCCTCTCTGACACTGCACACTGTTTCACCCAACAAATAAATTACTCTGCCCAAAGAGCAAAGAAAAGAAAAATTACATTTCAGCGCAACAAAAAAGTTGCGTCTCACGTAAAGCTGGCTGACAAAACAATCAAGGAAAAAAACAAAAAACATCTGTGAGTTCCAGCAACAACACTTGTGACTGACAGAAAAACAGCGCTGCCTTGGCTCTGTCTGCATCCAATCCACCACTGTCAAATAACCAATTACTAAAACGCTGTTACAATGCACTGTATGATAAAAAATAATGTTTTTGGAAGACAGACAAAGAGAAACTTTTTGATTTTAGTTTTGCTCTAAAATGAGACATCCTTTGTTGGTTTTGGATTGCAGGAATGCTGAGTCATTGTTTCATCGAGCAACAATACTTCAAGGGCACCTCGGTGGCTCACCAGGCAGAATGTGAACCACACATCAACGTCTTTGCTTCAGCGACCCGAGCTCAATTCCGAGCCAAGCCCTTTGCTGCATGTCATCCCCTCTCTGCCTTGCCTTTCCTGTCTCTAATAAAATGCAATGGCAAAAAATAACCTAAAAGAAAGAATGACAACACTTCTACATATTGAGTCCTGTCAAAATTAATAATGAACGACAGAGAGCAGCAGATTTGCTTTCTTTTCTTTTCTTTCCTCTTTTAATCATGTAACAATAGCATGTTCATAACTGCCATTAATTTCGTTGTTTTGGACAGATACCAATCCTGACCTCTGTAGCTTCACAGGCTTTGAGTCTTTCAGTAAATAACCCAGTGACTGAGATGTTCCACACAAGATACAATGGACACAATGTCCATGTGGGCATAAGTCAAGCCAACCAAAAAATACAACGGAGAAATGCAATCTTTCCCAAATGACCAAAACTACGTAGCATTGAATGTTCAGCAGGACAGATTTCCAAACTAAGCGACAACACGATGTCCACATCAAGGGTGGCTGTGTTCCATCAGTGCACTTCAGTAATTGAGGAAAAACAGTCAATCCTTAGCTCTATCTTTATTCAATCACTGTACAATAACAAAGGACTAAAATGTTCTGTGGTCCAATAGATGTAGATTGTAGGTTCGCACCCCATTCCTGGGAATCAGTTGTTATTCCTATTTTGTGTGGCTTTAAGTGCAGAAATAAATGCAGCGCTTTTTTTCAGAGAATAGTTTTTTGACCTCTCATTCACTAGGTAATGGTGACCAGGATGGCTGAGTGGATAAAGCCTAAGATGCAAGCAACACAAGCCCTTGTGGGTTCAAACCCCACTGCTGGTAAGAGTTGTCTTGGTTCCGCTGTCAACCAATGGGGGCTGAAACCACATACACTACTCCACATACTCTTCAGTCATGTTAAAAATGCCTCAATTGTAAAGACAGTTGCCCAAAAGCCTTTTCATTGAACCACTAGCTTCAAGACTGGATGATAAAATGCTTAAGAAAAAACAAATCAGCTGTGAGTTCCCATCAGGACAACAGTACAGATGGAACTCACATCAGTACTGAAAGAAATAGGGCATGCTTAGATCCACTTCTATTCAACCACTGTAAAATAAGTAAAGGTGTTCTATTTGCGCTGCAGAAAAGTAGTCCAGTAGATGTATTTTGAGGGGTCAAAGCCCAGTCGTGGGAATCAGTTGTTATTCCTATTTTGTGTGACTTATAGGATAGACATTTAAATAGACCAATTTTTCTTCAAAGCACTGGTGTTTGACTCCTAACCCATGAGGCAGATTTCAGCAGGATGATTGAGTGGTTAAGGCGTTGCCCTCAAATGCAATGGAGTCCTTGTGGGGTCTAATCCCACTCCTGGTAGGATGTTTTTGATCAGTAAATCAGGGAAAATTTAAAGTCACACGTTGCCAAAGGTTATTCTGGACATACTGAAACATACTGAATTTGTAGTCCAGTGGACATACGACGTTGGGGTTTGTGCCGCGTTCCTTTGTACATTGAACCAAGTCGGAACTTGGAAAAAACCGACCTCCTACACGGAATATAGCAATGGAACACCTGAAGGAGTCAGAATTTCAAGACGAGAACTCGGAGCTTTTCGATGTAGATCGAGCTCGTTATTTACGGAGCAGATTCAACATGGCAGCACGCAGTGGAATTTATTTTCCCTTGAATATTGATTTTATCTCGTATTTTGAGCGGAACTGTTCGATATGTTGCAGTTTCTCGTTAGTCCAATGTAATGTTAGCCGAACTGTATTTTGATGCCTTTTCAATAAATTGCGAACGTTATGCTCTCGCCTAGCTAGCTTGCTAACGATGGTGCTTGTCAGCGTTAACGTTGGCGCTGTAAACTTGGTTTAGCTGGCTCATGTTTGCTAACGTTAAGGTTACTGAACAGTGTTAACTGAATATAAACTAGCCGAAGAAACATTAGCTTCGTGGGGGCGTCCATGTTTGTTTCCACTACTTCTGACCAAATACAATGGAATACATTTACATCGGAAGTTGGGCTCAACACATTTTTTTTTAGTTCCGACTTCGTTTTTTTTTTTTACCCAAAGGAATGCGGCATTGAAACCCGATTCTGGGAATCATTTGTTATTCCTATTCTGTGCAGTTTCAAGCACAATGGAGAAAATGGAGTGCTTTATCTTAAGCAAATTGGGATCTCACTTTTGCAACCCTTGTGACCAGGATGGCCGAGTGGTTAAGGCGTTGCACTCAAGATGCAATGGACATGAGTCCTCGTGGGTTCAAATCCCACTCCTGGTAGGAACTGCTTTCAGCTCTTTGTCAACCAATACACACAGAAGCCATACCAACAATGTCAAATTCAAAATACACTGGCCTTATGAGCTTCGCACTTGGTGTGTAGCTGGGATGTTTAAATTGTTAGACTTGAATACCAACGGCAAACGTCTCTCAAGGATTCAAACTTCACTCCTAGTACATCAATAGAAGGTCCAGTAAAGAGGCCTATCATTTATTTTTATTTTCACGTTTGTCCTAGGATAGAATACTTAGCTATAGCTCATATCACTGTCTGATATTTGACGTTTCAGGTTGGAGCTCACACTAACCGGGATGGCTGAGTTGTTAAGGCATTGCACTCAAGATGCAAAAAAGTGGGTCAAATCCCACTCCTGGAAGAGCAGTTTTGTCTACTGGGAGTAAATGATGGAAAAATCAATTGTCATAAGTTATCAAAGGATATACATGTTGAATACACTGAGTGCCGAGAGTATACAGGTTTTCAAACCAACCAAAAACTGCATCAAATGATTTATCTGATTAGCACAGTGATATAATATAGTGAAGTCACCTGATATGGTCTTTAGTTATAGTGGAAAGATTATTTCACTAAGCAATTATTCCTTTTTGCAAGGCAGAGAGAATCAAGTTCCATTCAATGACCAGTTGCAAAGACGCTTGTTTTTTGGGGACTGACCTGTCGATGATGCCACACATGTCGATCTGCAGCTGGCTGTAGTTTCCCAGCAGCCTTTGCTGCACCATGTTTAGGTCGACTGGTTGTTTGTCCAGAATCAGGAGACGCATGCAGCCCTGAAAGACGTTAAAGGGGTTTCTGCACTCGTGGCCGTCAGCCTCAGCAGGGCAACCTGAGCAGGAGAGGGGGACCAGCAGTCATCCAATCAAACAACAGATGATGAGATCACATGACAGTAACCAGCCAACAGAACAGCCTTTAGGGAGGTAAACCAACAAGTGTAGACAGGAACAAACAGGTGCTACACCTCTTCAGTGAAAAAACATGTGAAACTGTTTTTCAGTACGTTAGGAGCTTGAACGAAATAAGAATATAAAGGCAGTTATAACAGAGTGCACAATAACTGACACACTGACAAGTGTTATGTCTCATATGTGCACACTGGGAGAGACCCACTAGCATTTAAAACAAGGGTTAAAGTCCACTGTGATTTTCTGTAGGGGCTGAATCTGTGAACGTGTTTTATCATACAGAGTTGAACTGGGGTGTGAGCTGGGTTTTTTTCATACAATAATGTATCTTAAGGCCAAGCCTTGATCAAAGGAATACAGAGTAGTCTCTTTCCTTTGTAGTCCACTTAATGTGGATAAAAAGATTGTGTGTGTATGTGTGTGAGTGTGTGTGTGTGTGTGTGTGTGTCCATGCTGGAGGTTACAAAGCCTAAGGCAGTTCAAGATCATGCCTGGACTGCAGTATTGCTGAAGACATGGATTAAAAAAAATGACAAGTGCAACGCAGAGAGGAAAATACAGAGATACTGAAGACAGAGGAAGAAGGAAGAGAAGAACAGAAACAGGAGAGACAAGAAGGGGTAAGAAGAGGCACATCGAAATGAAAAAGGAATAAGAGGACAGAGAGGAGGAGGAGGTGAAAGTGGACAGAAGGAGTGCAGAGAGGGGATAAAGCAAACTTATAACTTTGATTTTTTGTGAAAGTACAGCCATAACCTGGTTCTGAATTTTGTTCAGTCCATACTCAATCTCAGAGTTGAGCACTGTCCACGGCTAGTGTACTGTAAACTGTAGCATATAACATGTGACAAATATTCACATTTTTCAGGGCAAAGTCAACAAAGTACTGTACAGATAATCTATACTGAAGTAGAGAAACACATGGACAGCTCTAGTGTCATTTTGGGATAACTACAGCATCATCCCCGTATGATAAAGAAAGCTATTTTGAAAGAATATTTTTAAAAGCAACCAGTAGACTGAAAAAAGTTTGAGTGCATTGTCTGGCAGACAGTGAGATTATGTTTAGATATCAGTACAAAAGAAGTTGAATTGGCAATATGAGAAGACAGTAATAAAATCAAAAACTAAAATCATGATGCAAATTTAAATTTATTTGAATTAGACAATGGAAAAATGAAGTTAAATAGTTGCATGTGATTACATGTAGTGAAACTACTCTTGCACGGACTGATTTAACTCTGTTATATTTCTCTGAAGATCAAATCAAATATGTTATTCCAGCATGTTCACTACTGATTGCTTGACAAGTTGCCATTTAGAACACAATAACAATCTGGTGATCAGCAGCTTCTACAATTTTTTTTTTACACGCAACAGAAACAACTGCAAACAAAGTTGACAAGTTGACATGAAACATGCTTTACTCTTACCACCAAAGAAGAGGTGCCGTCCTGCAGTGACAGGAAATGAGGGGCTGGCGTGAGCGGTGCCTCCCTCCTCTTTGTCCACTGTGATGGTCAGACGACCTCGTCTGGAGTTCAGCTCCACCCAGTGCCACTGACCGTCATTCAGACCAGAACCTGGGAGAACAAAACCACACACACCTGACTGCCATGACTCCAGGATCCATGTTTTCATCTTTCAGCTATGATGGGGTTAGATGTCAGGATGTCAGGATGTTCAATGTAAGGTTTAATGTGTGAGGGTTTGACTGACCTGCGCTGAGCTCCAGCAGCACCCTGCCAGCCCTGTGGATCTGTAGGCGGAGCCTGGCCTCGCTCAGGTACAGCCAGGCCACGCCCCCTTGCTGGGGGAGGTCAAAGGTGAGCAGCAGCCCCGCCTTGTTCCACGTGCGGAACTGCAGCTCCACTGACGCGCCCCCGGACGACGATGCTGTCGCCCCCGGCAACTGCAGGAAGCTCTGGGGGCCGGTGAACGTGACGGCAACAGAAACTGGCTCAGCACAAGAAAAGGTCACATTGCCCTGAGAGAGCGAGAGAGCAAGAAAGGGAGAGAGAGAGAGGGAGAGAGAGAGAGAGAAATACAGATCGGAGAGGGTGGGACAGAAAAATGATTACTGGAGAGATGAAACAACTTAAAACATGAATATTAATCAGTTGCAGAGAGGGTGTCGGCGTGACCCGATGTCGCAGAGATCTCATCAGCAAGTCTCCTTTAAAGAGGACACTGGTATTACCATAATGATAACAGCCAGGCTCAGAATAAGAACCAGGAAAGCAAACTGAAAATACCAATGTCACCCAGCAGCCTGGAGTCAGAGAGAGAGAGAGAGAGAGAGAGAGAGAGAGAGAAGGGGGAGTATGTGAACAATACTACACAGACATTTCCGTTACGGCCCATTGTTTTGAGTGGTGGTAATGACACCAGGTCCATTGCTGAGGCTGCAGTTGTAATAAATTATAGTGCAGGGTCTCTACTGGGAATATAATATCAGCCTGCTGTCTTTATAATGGTCAGGAAACACATCAACACTAGATGACATCTAAAAGCCCTTGACAGAGCAGCTGAGAAGCAATACAATACAATAATTTAGGATAGAGAGGGCAGAACCTTTGCAAAGTACAAAGTAAAAGGTGACCTCAGAACGCCTCGAAGGCCATAAGAACACACACATACACTCCAAACACCCACACACGTACACACATTGATAATTTATGATATTTTCTTTGTAATCATGACCTCCTACCATAGTCATAAGTCTTCTTTGTGTACAGCACCTTAAAAGCTACAGTGCTATTATAAAACAGAGAGTAACTGCCTTTAAGCCACACATGCAGCTCTCTGAGTTACAGAGAATCCTCCTTTCTCTGCTCTCCTGAACTGAAATGAGAGGTGTTTTATTAATATCTGCAGAAATGGTTCAAAGCGTCTCCATCGAGGTCCTCGCTCCTCGCTGTCACTGCAGAAACTGAAGGTCCTAGTGGCCGAGCTGAAGCTGCATCAGAGGCGTGAAAACCATCGACACTCCTCCGCTCCCTCCTCGCTCACCGTCCTCATTAAGGCTCATTAGTTTCATTAACTAACTAGCAGCTTGTTAGCAGCAGCATCTGCTCTGAGGCCTGCAGGGTCCGACTTCCCACTGGTGCTTCATGGACGCACAAACACACATGCACTGGCACACGGGTACACACACACACACACACACATACATGCAGACCTGTGGTGTTTCATGTATGTGATGAGTTGAGTAATTAGTTGGTATGGGAGCGTATAGTTACTGTAGCCTGAGGGAGGAGCGCTGATGATTTAGAAGTGAAACCAGAAGGACTTTGCCTTCTTCGCGCCTGTGCCCCCTTGATGATTTTAAGATGCCTTGTAATAAGCAAGTCACAAAAACACCAAACAGAATATCTTCTCGGTCTTATCAAAGCATTTGGAGAGGCAAAGGGAATTTTGTTGAGGGCCCAAATTAGCCCGTGGGTCGTTTTTTAGGTGTCCCTGCTCGAGCTGTTGATGATGTGTCCTCTCTCCGAGAAAAAGCCACAAAGCTTCTGAGCATCAAAAACATGAAAAAGCTGTTGTTCTATAGCTGCTGGTAGGCTCCTGGTAGATATGACTCAGATGCGACGTCACCTTACACACGTCAATATAAAAATATAAGCAAGTACTCACATTGTGCTGCCCTCAGTTCCTGATGAAGAAAGTTTTACACGTAACTTTTATGGCAAACTCATATTCCGAAAATGCCAGCCATCTCTGATCCAATGGAAAAAACTGGGTCCATAATTTTCTGATTTTACAACATAATCCATGTCTCCGTTATCCGGTCATGAAGTATGCATGCACAATGAGAGGATTAGAGACAGGATTTTGCTGAAGATGCTTTTCCAGCAGGATTTGAGTGAAAATACACGTGTTTGGGAGACTCGGATTATACTGCATGACTGTGAGCTTTTGAAACTGAACTTCTGATAACTTTTTCCTGTTGTAAACTCATAAAATTATAGCACAAATTGTTATCCACTAGATTAGTAACGGCTGACAGTTTTGGAATATGAGTTTATCACGAAGGCTTGCGAGTAAAACTTTCTTTGTCGAAGGCTGAGGGCAGCACACAGTGAGTACTTGATACCAAAATTATACATAATGGGTGACGTATCCCTTTAAGGTTACCATCACAGCAACATGCAGGTCTTTCCAGTAAATGAACTTACCATTACAGTAACTTGGTGGTCGTTATGTTTCGCCAGGTCTATCAGGTTGAGGCCGTTATAAAACAGGTTTTCCAGGCAGCCATGGAAGTTCCTCTTGGAGACGACTGGTTTGTGAGAGCCGAGGCTGTGGAGAGTTCCTACACTCAGCTGTACGGGAAACATAACACAGTGAGAACATTACATGCATGTGGAATTATAGAGATACTGTACATATGCAATTTTAAAGACAGGGCCTTTATAGGCAGAGCCTTTACGAAGCTCCCTCAGTGACTGCCCTCAAATCAAATAGTTTGATATAAAATCTCGTTACCAAGGAAAATATTAAACAGGGCAGCCTCACCGCCCACTACACCAGTGTGGCTCATCTGCCCTGAGGCTAGATAAGACTGTCAAGCTGCCAGCAGAATGTAGTGACATATTGTTGGAGTTAAGAGGCCAGCAGACACAGAAAATAAGAGAAATGAAGAGTGAATGAGACATCTGGGCCTAAGAAAACAATAAAATTATATTTCAGCAAGAAGTCACAAGCCAGAGAAGACGCAGCAAAAAAAAAAAATCTCCATCTTAAAAAGTAATTTAGTCTCTTATTCATATATTCTTATATGAATATATTCTTCCCATAGACATATATTCTTCCCATATACATGTTATGTTCCCATATTCCCATATACATGTGAAAAATAGCACCCCACTGACAGATTTTTTAATTTTAAGACTGACTATGGGACTAAATGACTGTTTAAGACAGACATTTTACCTCTGTGAAAACTGTTTACCCAACCATTTACCCAAATCATGTGTGATATTTAGCTTTTACCACCACTTTTAAAATGAGGCAGGTAGAATTTAGGAATCTAGCAAACACTCTGGCTAGTGGATCAAAATGTTTTTGTGTTTATCGGTACAGATGCTGTTTCGCCCCACCTGCTCGATGTCCCAGCGGCTGAACTCGGCTGGGATTTGAACCTGCTGTGTGTTTTTGTCCACGGTGAGGTTGAGGCGAGCGCTGAGCTGCTCCACTGCTACATGGTGCCAGTGCTGGTCGTCTAGCAGGCTGCCCAGGGAGACGAGACGCTGGGTTTCAGACGACAAACTCCTACCTGGAACAGAGCGGGAGGAATCGAAAGAATTAGAGGAGGAGGAAGAAGAATGGGTCGGAGGTGAGAGAAAAAGGAAATGCAGTAAAATAGAGGATGAGGGAAGGCGATAAGGTGGAGAAAAAAGGGGAACCGGGAGGAAGATGTGGAAAAGAGGAGGAGGAGTGAGTTGTAGGAGGTGGAAGGAAAGGAAAACAGGAGGAATTGAGAGCATAAAGGTTGATAAAAAGGAAGAAAAACAAGGATGAAAGGAGTAGAGGAGAAGTAGGAAGAGGAGGAGGAAGGTAACGAGTGCATTTGATGCAAAGGGGAGGATGAGGAGGAAGAAAAGAAGTAGGAAGAGAAGGTAAAGACATTGAGGTGGATTTGGGAAGAGGATGAGGAGGGTGGGGAGGCAGGAGAGGATGAAGAGGGAGAGGAGCAGGAAGAAGAGAAGCAGGAAAAGAGGGAAATGATAAAATGGAAACAATAACATTAAGATATCATCTAACAAAGGAAAGTGAAACAGAATTAATCTTTCAGTCAACACATCATCGCTGTTTAATCTGCAAAGTCTAAAAGATGCAGTCAGTGTGAAAAAGGACGCCTCGTAAAAAGAGATAAGACAACAGAACTTTATTCTGACCAATTTTATGGATGGAAAATGCATCAAATGACTATGCTGCTCTGTTCTGAAACTTCAGCCTCGAACAGACTGCAGTTCTGAGTCGGGACTCAGTACCAAGTTTCATGGTTTTTCTCCTTATTATCTGACCTTCCTCCTCATTATCTGATGTGCTGGTTGGTTTTCTATTAGTTATCTGACACGCTAGTCTGTTGTTTCTTTGTTATCTGACCTATTGGTTTGTTTTCTCCTCATTATCTGACCTGCTAGTCTGTTCTCTTCTGATTATCTGACCTGGTGTCATGGGATCACCGGCCAAATGAAAGCTACAACATACCAGCCTCCTTATTGTGTCAGAATATTTTAATTTCCTCAGTATCCCACCGAGAGCAGCACACCGAGGTCACCCTCTCCCATCTCATTAGGGACTATTGAATATCTGCATACTAGCTGAGAGAAATGAATCCAAATATGTGGAAACGCCTAATTCTGAAAACTGCAGAGAAAACATAGCAGGACATCATTAATGATAGATGAACACCAGCAGGTCCAAATTAGCAGATCCATCTCTGCATCCCCAAAAGTACTGGGGAGAGAGACTTTCTGCTGAGAGAAGGAGCTATAGAGGGAGCTGAATACAGTCAGTCATTAAAAATGTATTAGACATTCTTCAGAGAGAAACAATTCCAACTTCAGAAGGAAAGATGCGAGAGCGGGAGAGAGAAAAACAGACAGAGGAAGATTACAGACTTTATGATAAATGTGTGTTTTGGTATTTCAACCCATTTGGTGAGATCATATATTTGATTACAGCTTGGATGAGACAAACAACTTCATCCAGAGAGAGAGAGAGAGAGAGAGAGAGAGGGGGGAGATAAGAGTCTGGACCTTATGATCCAGAC
>OMLB01011969.1:2696-18401 GCA_900302555.1 Myripristis jacobus | reverse complement strand
AAAAAAAAAAAAAAAAAAAAAGAGCCTCACATGGACTGGATTAATGACTATAAACCTCTAAGGAAGAATAAATTACATCACTGTGACCTTTGTACATGTTTATTACAGTTGCAGTATCCCTCTAAAAGACTTGTCTGAAAAAGTGAAGCTCACCATTCATGATTGTTTAGGTGGATCATGTCAGTGTCATTTTGTAAATCAAATTTTCCCCCCATTGACGACACTGCATAAATTTATTTAAAACACGCTTAGCAATGGTTCTGGAGGGTGGGTTATAAAATGGATTCAACCGGGCACAGCCTCTGATTGTGTGCTACTCCTGATTTGTAGCTGAATACAAGCACTGGTTGGCTGGCTCTAAAATTAAACCATTACAAACTTCCATATTCAATTTGGTTATAGGAATCTATCCAAGGACAGCAACGACTGTGTGCCTCAATCATATCATTTGGAGCAAATCTGATTCACCTCAGGCCCATTATCCTATTTGATATTAACCTTTAAATCCCCTGGCCTGAACTGATGTGCGTGCATATGGCAAATTCCAAAGGCAACAGTCAGAATAAAAGCTTCCTGTATAAAAGGTGCAGTTCTTTGGGGTATTAAACCTGTGTAAAGTTGTTGCCATGCAAAATATTTTAGTAGTAATAAGCAACTTGGTGATGTTGTTCCCATTGTATAGGGCAGTCCACTCAGTATGTCTGAGTGATTAGCTCTAGTAAAGCCAGTGCAATAAGACTTGAACCCATGATATCATCAATTATACAATCTGGTGCTTCTCATAGGCAATGAGTGGGACACTGTGGACCCACACAATGTTTGATTATTTTAAATAAAAAACAATGTGACTGTTGATAATAATGATAATGATAAACATTATTCAGTTGGATTATCATTATTATTATAGCACATTATCCATTCTGAAGGTGAAAATGAACCCTCATTTCCAGAAAATCAGCTGCTGTTTTCCTTATTCTTATTAAGATACTGCATTTTCAGTTCAGAGTTATGTAATTGAATTCTAACCTTGGGAGAAAGTCTGTAATGTCCAGAAATGTTGGGTTAACTGCATGAATAACAAATGACTTTTTAAACTGTGCAGAATTTGCCCTTGTCATAAATGTTCTTAAGGCAGAGGAGAGTGAGGCTTCAGACAAAACAGCTCATAATTACATGTTGCCCATTTCCTTTGGCATAAGGAATATCATCTTTCCAACAACTGTTTTTTAATTGTGACATTTAAGAAAAAAACAAATCTGCCATCTCGTCTCATTTAAAGTTAATTTAATTGTATTTGACAGCCTTAAATTACTTCCATCGAGCCTCACATCACCTGTTAATTTTGCTCTTCATCTTTTTCATTCCACTCCTCTTGATGATCGGAATAAATTCTTCTCATATCACCTGTCCCTGTCCTTCCTCAGTCCCATTCTTCCTCGTCTGTGTCGTGGTTGTCCTCTCTCGGTGGCTCTAGAAACTGGATGTTGGCCAGCATGTCCCTCATTGCCACCATTAGACGATTCACCTCCTGATTAAGCTCCCGACCAGCTCGAGCCACTTCCATGTCGTCCTCCTGCCTCGGGCCACCCTGAACAGCGACAGGCACACATGCATATTCTTTACTTTATTATCTCTGTGGAATCTGTTGTTAGTGTTGTGCTTGCACTCTGACATGACACCCAAAATACTATTCCTATTGGACGTTTCTGATCAATCTTTTTTTACATACAGCATGTGGTGTGTCTCACAGCAGTTACCAATAGATAAACATTTTCACCATACTGCATGTTACTGGTGCTGCCCTGAGGATTGGAGATCCCTGGAATTCACTCCCCAATGACATCCAAACCGTCCCATTCACTGACGCTTTAAAAACTGGCCTTAAAGCCTTAATTCAAACCAGCAAACCTGAATCTTTCTCGCTTGGATTCTTTAATTCCCTTTTAACCTTTTTCAGAGGTTTGATTCCCACCGGCACAAAAGCCAACATTTGTACATACTCATGCTACTGTGTGGCAGATTGGATTACAGTATCCAGCAAAAGGCATTTTTTTTAACCATAATTACTCCTGAAAATGTGAAAAGAAAACTAAGGCTTCTGTCAGAGTTACACTGCCCACTGCAAGAATGTTTTGTGATCATTTTGTGATAAGTCACAGAAAACCAATGCGGCTGTTATTAAGCTGTGATTTATTTCTGTGACTTTTAGAGTGTGCTAAATTTGATAACATCTTATGGGTAGCTGTGTGACCTTGTTTATTAAGACAACATTGACACTTATTCCCAGACAAATCAAAACCCTTGATTTTTCAAATAGCCTTTGCTAAATCTATTTTATACAACTGAATAATATTATCAGGGAGACTGAAACTTTTCTGCGGGGAAGATGCCTGGGGTCCACTTGCTTCTTTCACAGGCATTCCATTTCAGCTGGGGTGTTTTTCCTTTACCCTGACTTACATTCAGATTTTATATTGCCATTTACATGCTGAGTTTAAAGGCAGAATGAGTACAATTTTCCTAAAAAGCAATGTACAGATTCATACAAAAAAAATCCCTGTCAGGCATCTCTAATGACTTACTAGAAGTGAGCGCTGGTGTGTGTATCTGTAGAGACCCTGCCTTCTGTCTATATTTTGTTGTTTTGCTGTGCTTGGGACTTTTCTGGGCTTCAGCCTTTGGGCGGTGGGTGTGTAGCTCCCAGCCAATAACAGCGCCCAGTGCCAGATCAACAGCACAACATCCAATATGAAGCGATGAAAACTGTGGATGAGGACCATGGAAAAAGGAAGTATAGCTAGATGAAATGCCAAGCGAACAAAGCCGGTTCCACAGCGAGAATCAATCTGGGGTTTGCTTTCACCTGCTGGCAAACACTGAAGGAGAGGATGAGGATGAAGAGCGATGTGGTTTTGGTCTGTTTTCTGTTGGAAGGTGCCAGCGGGCCAGATATTTTTGCTAGGACAGTGACAGCATTCATACCATTCCCAGGCAAAATGATATAAGTCCAAAACGATATTTTGTGTCTTGAGCTTATTTTTGCTTCTTTTCTTTTTTTTTTGGTGACATCATTTTGTTCTGCCTGCTCCCAGTTCATTAGTTTGATTTAGGAAAGCTTAATTTTTTTCTGGAAAGTCCTTGGAGACATGCAAAAAATGACTAGGTGACAGGTGTCAGTAGGAATTGCCTCATGAAACCTCATAAGCTATGTTGAACAAAACACTTCAGATACGAGTCAACCTGGATTGAAAACGAGAATTCTGCCTCTCGGTTGTCATCCTGTATATCAAGACATGTCTCGCCATATGGTATTCCTGTATTTTTATCTTTGTTGATACAATCATGGGCACATTACAGCATAATCTAACGCACAGAGAGATATGAGACTAAAGTGGGGAAATGAAGCGGACAGAGCAAACACTCATTTGTTGCCGAGGACGATATGAACCGAGGATGGTTCAAGCTCCCCTTCGAGTATTGCAACAGTTAAATTTATATCCACACGGCGAACAAAGAACACACACAAATATCTAGCTTCAGGTTTATTTCATTTGAGCTATTTTAAGGAATCAGGTTTCTCACATCTCATAAAAATGAGGCAGAAAATAATTTTTCATATTTTCCATGACACTGTGGATTGGAACTAAGAAAGCGTGCTAAAAACAATTAATTTAGATCCACCATTTAAAGAGAGAAATGGAAAGACATAATACTGATAAAATTAATTATAAAAATAAAATTGAAAATTACTTGAAATAAAATTATTTCCCGGAATAAAAAAAACAATGAGTACTATTTGGATTTTTAGATTCCATTTCCAAAGACCTTCATAATGTTTAAATATCCATTTAATATCCAGATTTTTAGCTTAAACTGGGATAGGCCAGCATGCATCAAAACTCACTGTCCAGAATATAAAACTCTGTGTAGATTCAAGGTTATCTAATGATGCCAAGCTATTGTATTGTTATTGTATTGTTATGCAATCCTATATTATTATTAACCAAACCATTTAACTGGTGGCATATGAATAGGTCTAATTCTTACTACAAGAAATTCTTGCTAGATTTTTTTTTTTTTTTGGTAATTAGAGTTGTAGAAAACAGGATAAGGCACAGATTACACACACTATAATCATCCTCATTATGTGGCGCTGTATTTAGACTCAAAAAGTGATGAAACCCTAAATATTGTATGGCAGAAATTTATTTTTGTACTGAATTCTAGGGGTCGAAAGCTTTAACTCTGCTGCACTTCTTACCACACCTAACATCACTGTTCGGTGATGTTTAACAAATGAAATGCTGATATCATGTTAATATGCATATGATAATATTGTGCAAATAATTCAGCGCCTGTCAAATGCCAGCACCCTCCCTTCTAACACACACACACACACCCCAAATGTGGTTAGAGTCTATCTCTACCCCCCTCACTCCTATTTTGAGAGTAATTCAATTGCCAAAGAGACAAAACGCACAATAAAGAAAAATGAATTTGACTGATAGCATTGTTGTTATTATTATTGTTATTGTTGTTTTTACCTTCTTTTTTTCAATTTTTCTATCATGCTAATATAGTCATAAATTCTTTTGACCAGAATAATCGTGTAGGGACAGCCCTACTGTGGATTATGCACAAGTACATCTCTGCAGCCAGATAAAAACAGTGCAACGTTGCCTCTGCAGCACTGCCTGCTCATCTCATCTCTTAAAATACCGAAGTTGTGCAGAACAGAATTTGGTTTTCTCTGTGGTCCTGACTTCTCCATGCTGTCGACTGTGCTGACAAACAGCGTGGGAATGGTGTTAAATGTGTTATCATATCGCTTTGACTGGCTGTCACCTGGGATACAGTTGAGGATAAAACAGCATCAATGTGGCTTTGTCACAGTAGTCACAGCTTTGTACGCCATTATTCTGTTACCACAGAGTTTCATGAATAAACCCTCTTGTTTGTAAGATCTGAAGTTTGCATGGATGTAGACTCATTCCCACGGCACCTTCTTCATCTTGTTTTATAAATAACAGCTTCTCTACAAAGAGGAGCACACCTTGCTTTTGTGTATATGCATCATGTGCACATTTGGACCCTGACTGCCAAGTTAGACAAACTGTTCATACGCAGCTGCTCTGTTGGGCTTTCATTCTGTTTTTGTAGTAGAACCTTAATAATAGCCTCAGACAAAAGGCTACTGAAACCAGTGTGGGAAGCTCCAAACTAGATAATTATTATGATTTAACAGTTTGATACATTTTGCTTTCCACTAAGTATAACATCGAGGATTGAACAGAGGCTCTCAGTAACAGTGAGGCCAAGGATGCAGACAGCTTCCTTCACACTTCATGAATGTTGTCATTGTTGAGCTGTTCAGAGAACTAAATGGGAAATGCTGGACAAAATTAAACTGTTTTTTATATGGCCATGCGTGAGCAGATCATATGCCTTCACAGTTTTGATATTCTTTATTTGTCAGCCCCTAAGGGGGACTATGGGGACTTTGGAGGAATGTATCAGTTGAGGATGTGAGTTCAGATGTTTTCCCATTTTTCCTTGTTCTGTACTGCAGAGCCCTGCTAGGAAAGTGAGTTTTTTCAGTGTACAATAGACACTAAGCATTAAGTTCTTGACAAATATTTTGATGTTATACAGATTTAGAGAATTTGTATGAATACTGCTTGTCTTTCTAGCTTTTCTAACTCCTGCCTTGAGAAATGCACTCCTTTTCACCTGCCTCATGTTAGGAAAATGTTTTTTTTTTTTTACAGACTATACTGCTATCTTTGAGCATGATGGTCACTCTTAAAAAAAAAAACCTTATTCGTTAGATATGTGTGTGCTCGTGTATGATTTATAAATACATATATTCAAATATGGACACATTTCTAAGTACAGTAAATAATGTCATGTCCTATATAGTCCTGCCTTGAAACAAATATGCATAATCTGATTTGGTAGAGAAAGAAAAAACTAACAGACATCACATACTAAATACATAACTATCTGATCTATTTGTTTAACCTAAAGTCTCTTAACATCGTTTTACTGCCCTAGTGATTATTCATTTTCTACACTTTACTACACAACTGTCTGTCTTCATCCAATTTGCCAGCCCAATCTAGTATCCATTCAACTCACCTGAAGGTTGAAGTTTGGCAGCAAAGAACGGAAAAACAGCGACAACGTACTCTCATTCGAGGGACTGGCATTCTGCCTACACATATGCACAAACGCATGGGCACGCACACACACACACACACACACACACACACACACAAAAAAAAAAAATATTTTTCAAGTGGACAAGTCATTGAATGCTTAATTTTGTAAACACCATATCTTCATCTTCACTTATACAATATATTGTATTAGACAACTGTACAATGACTTGACAGCCCAATCTCATGTTGTGATGTCTGTAAGTCTTCCTTTACCTCTGCGGCCGGCTGTAAGACATCACTGAGTCCAGAGGAGGAAGAGGGTCAAAGCCCATCACAGGCTGAGTGGTCACGTCCTGAGGGGATAAGACAAAAAATGAAATGACGGAGATTGGAAACGCCTTCTCAGAAACGCATTACATCAGAGATGCATCAGAGCTGAAAACAGTCCGTGAAAATAGCTCCTGAAACAAAACTAGCTTTTTTATTGACGACTGTAGGAACAGAGCTATGTTACGCTGCAACAGCATAATTATGAAAAGAATATTCACAGGAATTTTGTTTCATAATTGCAACGCTTTTTGGCTAAAAGGCATAATATGTGTGACACCTAAAAGTAAAAAAAAAAGGTGTCATAAAATGTGACTGGGTTAAGAACGGGTAGATTATACTACACAAGCTGTTTGGAGTAAATTTATGGTTGTTGTTTTTTTTTTTTTGTTTTTTTTTTGTTTTTTTAAGTTGTGTGTAACAACTAACCTGCTGTATGTTACACTGACATTCACTTTAGGTAGAGTTTGTTTTGACTTGAGGGTTAGTAGGTAATGACATATTTTTCATTTCTGTTTGAACTTTTCCCTTAAAAATTATAAAATCCTCAGTGTTAAAAATGCTGTGGTTCCCATGTCAAAATTATACTTCATTGTGATCTTAACCCAAGTTCATGCTGGATGCACCAGAGCTTTGTTTGCATGAATTGCCATAAAGTTTTCCTTCAAGGGGATTACATTTTTAATTAGCCTCATATATTTTTTTGTTGTCTGTTTTGCACATATTGGTCTTGCAGCAAGATACAAAGACATTTCTTTTTCGGTGTTAGAATTTTCTTTTAGGTTAAATAGGTTAGGTTATGCATCTTTATTGTCTGTTTGCACAGCTATTTGTCTTTGTGTATGTTACTACATTTATGTTGTACTTTTAAGTCTTCCTCGGTGAGGTGACAAGGCTCATAAGACGTTGACATTGTAAAGGTGAATCATACATCAATCTTAGCTTGGTGAAACATTTCTATGAGGATAAAGCATGAGTTCAGCTGTCATCCTGTCTCAACTCCATACTCTCCAAATGTTGCTTCAATATAGTGTGAACGAAAACATTCCAGTTCAAGGTGCATGGTTCACTAGCTTCCTCTCCTCTTCACATTTTATCTCACTTTAAACTATAGTCATCAGATTGGAAAATCTTAGAATAGACAAGATAACTGGTAAGAATCTGATTTGTCAAGAAAAATCAGAAGTGGCATTGAAATCACTAAAATTCTGCTGATGCCCATCCCTACTCTGGTGTTTATTGGTGATTGCATTGAGGACATTGTGGGTATTAAAAGTGTGGCTCTCACTAAAGGAAGAGTAGAGGTGGCTTCTTTGATCTCAGACAGCAGGACATGGCGGTGGATGTTGCGTGGTGCACTCTGGTACCTCTGCTTTCTCCTAGGATAGAACAGCATGTTAGGGTGAAGGCTTTGAGAACAATTATATTCATTATAATATTAAAAGGATAGTGGGCAGTCCAATTAAATGCCATTAATGACTATCTCAACTGAGAAACATGAAAAACTGTTTTATTCAAACAACTGCAGGAAAGGCAATGTTTACCAGAAATGAGGTCCAGAGCTGGAAGAGAAGCTACTGCAATCTTACTTGTTATCACAGTCCTCCACCAGAGGATCCTTGGTATCGACTCGATGCAACACTTGCTTCACACACTGTTCAAGCCAGAGCATTACCCCTCCTTCTCTCCACAAGGTGTGAGTTCTTCCCACATACAGTCCAATCAGCTCGGCCAGGGCTGGAGATTGCCTAGAGAGAGGGATGTAAACATGGAGGGAGGACAGGAAGGGGAACACAGAGGAAGGGAAAAGGGATACAATACAGACCATAAGAAGAATGCCTTATCTGATAGTAATTACATTTCTATGCTATTCTGGCACAAAGGAGTTGCACTTAATGGAGGTAAAAGCTAGGTTGATTGTATCTGCCTAGCTTACATTGAAACATGGAGGAATAAAGGCAGCATATATTACCCCATCTGACTCTTTGGGCCAAAGAAGGCATGTGATGAGACTGCAGCATCTGGCTGCACAGTACACAGATCCAATAAAGGCATCAACACTGAAGAAAACACACATACAGCACAACAAACAGGTGAAAACACTTATTTATGATGGGATACAGTTAATGTGGAACACTTTCCTGCACCCAACTCAAGGTCTTCAGTGACCCTATTACACATGCAATAAGCCACATGAAGAGGGCAGAGTAATCATGTTGCAGTACTCAAACTGGTGCATGTTTCTGTGAGTTTGGCTAACCTCCGGGGAACATGATTAGAGCATCCTGCAGCATCAGGTCGGCTTTGTGTCTGTGTTTTTCACTTTCCTCAGGATCCATGTCTTCTTGCTCGCTGAGATGGAAATGGCTAAGCGCCACAGAGAATGCAAAGTTTGGCAGCTGGGACAGATTTCTGTACTCCTGGACACACAAAGAAAATCCATGTTTTTACAACAACATCTAGTGTCTAAGTATCACACACACACACACACACACACACACACACAACACACACATACACTTTACCTCCCAGTCTTGGTATAAGCGGAGGAGAGAGTGGTACTCTCTGGAGCGCAGCGTCAGGAAATCAATGAGCAGCAGCATGCAGAGTGGGTCAGAGTCTGGATCCAAACTGATAAAGAGATGGCAGAGAAGACCAAGCAAAAGATGATAACAAATGCTTGACCAGAAAACATACAGACCAAATGTGCAAGTCTGAAGTACAATTACTGTAAAGCTGATGTGGGCTGGCTGATATTTTGACTCAATACAGCAAAAGTAATCTTGATGAAGGGTGAGCATTTTGCATGAGCTGCAAATCTGCAGGGTGCAAGTTGCTACTGACACTGGGAAGAGAGTCAAATGCATTTATTTTGTTGGTTTTAAATGTAGCTACTGCAATTTTAACATTATCTGAAGAAAGACGCCAAGTGATGGCGACAATCTGACAGCGACACTGGACATAGTTTGTGTCCAAAACATAAGAGATACAGTACATTTACTGGCTCCTTGCTGTAAAACAGTGCATTGACAGTCAGAAGATGTATCTCACATGTGAGCAACTGCTTCAAGCAGCAGTGTAATGATTGTGTTATCAATCATCTTGCCATACTAAGCTGACAGTGATTTAAATTCATTCAGTTTGGAGGTGACAGCCGTCACAGCATATTCCAGCACTAGTGCTTACATAAGGACCAGAACACAACTGTCATGAGATCAGGAGGCTGGAGTTTGATGAAAAGCATAGATAAACCATGACCACGACTTGAAAAAGCGATAAAACCCAAGGCTAAAGCTGACTGATGGGAGTAGCACGTGATCAGCGGCCCTGTTAGTGTGTGTAAAGCCTTTTGCTGGTATCTCCACCAGCATGGCAGATACATTTATGTTCTGTAATGACACAAAAGCGCTTAAGTTTACTTTCTCTTAATTTTATGGTCATCTACATGGTAATCATCATACTCATTATAAAATGACATACCATATTATGTAACAGTACTGTGTATATTGCACTCTGTGTTTTATAAATCACTACTGATGTGCAATTTAAAGCTAGATTAAGTCATCATTAGGGGTCTTCTTTCTGCCATACAATTTTCAGCCACCCTGTTGTTATTTCCTGGTTTTAGCTTTCTAAATTTCTATATCAGCTCAAATAAGCTCCTGCTCTGCCTTCCTGTTAACTGCCCGCCGCTTCAGCTTTATTTAAAGCATCTCTGAAACTGCGTGTTCTGCAGATAAATGTTTTCAATTAAATTTTTATGGGTTTTCAGTTCAACAAAATAAGATAAAATGACAGAGTGATCACAAACATCATGACCAGCAATGAAACAATTCCTCCAAAAGTTACACAGGGGAAAAAACTACAAGAATAAAAAAAAGGAAAAAATAAGTGTAAAATGAGCATTAAATGCATCTTAAGGAGATTTTGAAGCTATGAAATGGGGAAGGAAAAAAGAAGGAAAAAACGAGGGGGTGGGTATCTGTTAGATGTATCTTAATTAGTCAGGACAATGGTCTTGGACTAATATGGCAAGAGGGCCGCCCATTTCAATTCAAACGTCTCTGGTTATTAAACGGTCTATGAGAAAATCGCTCAAATGCAGCCATTTTGCTCATATCCAAATATGGATTGTTCATGGATTGTTGGATCAGAATCACTCTTCCATTTGCAAACTGTGAGCTTTCCTCCACAAAATAAAGCTGTTTGTGATCGTAAGGGATCAAGTACTGAGGAGTCAGGACAGAACAAAAACTCTTGTACAGTAGGTGATTGTGTCTTCAATGGTGTTTTCTGGAGATCCATGGACACTGGCTAAAAATGGCTTGACAAGAAGGAAGTCCTAGAGTAGATAGACCGGGGTCCCCAGGTCTTGATGACATCTCCACTCCAGCAGCTAGGTGAGTCTACCAGGCCTAATATTTAAAGCCTCAAAGTTGTCCAGTAAAATCCATGGAAGATCTTAAATTGCACTCATCTAGAATGCACTTCTCTGCAGAGTTTTATCAGATTTCAGGATGTTCTGCCATTCTCTATCAGAGAGCGCCACGTTCGTGTCCCTTTGCCTGGGGCCTGAACCTATTGAAAATTTAAACTGTAAAAGGATGAACTTTCGTGTTACACACCAAAGCGGTTGATAATCTTTGAATGGGTGTCTGATTCATGGGGAGGGGCTGGGCCTGTACCAAAAGTGGAGATAAGCAGATGTCTTAGCTGTAGGTACTGTCAGCGGTGCTTAGGAGTAAGGTCAGAATTTTGAGCAGGTTCTTCAGATGATTTCATACTGCCCTTTTCTTAAAAGTCTTTGAGAGTATATATCCCAGTTGGAACCCAGTCTCTCCAGAGGAAGGGGGGCTTAGAAATCAACAGCTCGGGGTTCAACCAAATGGATGCAGAGCAAGTGAGAAGAGAGGAGAATCCCAAGAGCTTCCATCCCTGTTCCACAATGTCTGTGGATTACCATGACCCTGGGCGAGTGACAGTCTGGGACAGTCTGGGAGTGACAGTCTGGGAGGGAGGAGGTCACAGCAAAACTGCTCTACACTATACTAGGGTAATCAGCTTGATAAAGATGCATACCATTGGCCTATACGTTGCAGCACTGATGCATAATGATAAAATATGACCTTGGGCAAACCCATGCCTTCCCTGTCTGTTGTCTACTGAAGTGTTTTAAGATTAAGTCCACATGAACTTGCTGCATAATTTGTCAAATCATGTAAAATATGGGAATATTGGCAGGGGTAGCACTTTACATAAGACTAGCTTTATAAAGGGTTTATGAATGGCTTATAATTAATGGTTTAGGATTAGGTTATTAAATAAATAAAAGCAAAAGTTAAGTTAAACCTCCATATTGGAGTTTGTGACATACTTTTGAGAGGGCTCAGTTTGAGTGTAATATTAACATGATCACAAATAGCAACATGATCAATGGCTAACACCTCTGAAATGTTCACTAATGACTTAGAAATTAAAAAAAAAAAAAAAAATAGATTCTGGAATATGACAAGAGGGGTATAGTCTCTGTCTTGAGAGTGTTCAAGACGACACATTCTGCAGACAAATGTATCCAAATTTCATTTTAACTGCGAAAGTTCATTCAAAGCAGCTTATACTTAGTACCTGAAAGTAGTCAGAAAGTCAAGAAGTCAGAAACATTTCAGTGCAGCTTTTTTCAGTTAATGTTTGAGTCCTGTATAATTTAGTTAAAGATGAACAAATTCAATTCTATAGCAAGTGATTTTTTTTTTAGTATGAACTCAAAATGAACTTTTTCATTTTTCATTTTCATATGAACTTTTTTTTTTTTTTTTTAAAAACACTAAATAATTTTGTGTGGTACCTCTATGAGCCATATCTGTATTACGTCTTTTCAGGAGGCAGTCACATTCTGCCCTGGGCAAATGGCAATATAACCACAGTTCTTGTAAGCTGAGGAAAAGAGCATTGCCTCTATTCCTGAACAAAATTGCCACTGGCAGAATATATAATAATGACCTCAGTTCACAATCATTTGACAGTATCTTCAATTGCTTAATTTTCCGCACAAATCTGAAGATAGTTCTCAGTAGTTGCTTTATTCATGAAGATAAGTTTTCTTTTTGTTTAGCTTCTTAGCCATACTAATAAACGCAATGGTTGTCACTGTGATCACAAATACAAGAACACAAGGCTTACTGTTTGCTGTCCATATATGTAGCTCACACCCATCGCATGACAAGTGTGAGGCCCAGTGCAAACTGTGGGTGTGTGAGATGCCTTAGCACGCATGTGCGCAATCACAGTCACAGCTGTCGGTTCTGAGTACTTGATGTCTAGGTGCAATGTATTTTAAACGAGTAGCGTCATACAAAAATCATGCATGCTGTCTCAGCTCATCACTTGTTATAGCTTTTCAAAGACAAAAAAAAAAAAAAAAAAAATCAGTAAAAACGTTTAGGTAAACCTTTACAATAATGGTAAATGATTTAAGGATTATGTTAATACTTGAATTAATGTATGAATCATGATGAATTAAGGCATATTAATGGTTAAATGATCAATAATTAATGTTGTTCATACCAGAGCTAACCATTAATAATCTTTGTTATAATGTACTAATTCCTTATTACCTAACAGCAACAATTAATACCATGAACTGATGTATTAACTAACATTCAAGGGCGTGTACTTGAGCTGCTAGCCCTCTGCAATCAACACTATAAAGCTACTTAATGAGTTACAGGAATGTGCCCTGCCAAGGAAAGTCATGACAAGATTTTATGTTTACAGATTTTGAATGCTTTTACAGAATTATGCATTAGCTCACGATTTGTAATTCATAATATTCTAGAAGCATTCCATGAACTTGATTCTATGATCCTTTTTTTTCAATTATTATTTAATGTATATAAGCACAAGGCCTGGTGCTGCTGTACAGTTCGCACAGCAATTGTGACGGGTATGAAGTCGTTAAACTAATAATCAAACTGGAAGTGAGACAGGAATGACCTTTACAATGAGTTAGACTATGCACAGGGTTAAATGATCAAAAGACATTTGTTTCAGTATTCCTACAGGTAGTCAGTAGAAGCATATAGTAAATTTGGGTGATAATAGTTGCTTGTGAGTGTCTGACCACACAGCAGTTGCTTCACTCTCAGGAGCAGAAGCTCTGGCAGGATCTGGGGCCTCATTTATAAAACTGTGCATAGGAAAGATCACTCCAGGTGGCGTACGGAGGAAACACAGGAAATGCGTGCGCACAAAAACTTTCAGATTTATAACAGAGTGCGCACGCATGTCCTACGCCTGCATTCATTTATAAATCACAATCAATCCTAAAATTGTCGCACGTGAGGAAGCAGTTTACCCCGCCCACATGGTGCCTATATAAGGTCAGGGGAACACCCTCGATGAATATGCAAATATACCACGGACACGATGGAGCAAGAGCCACTCATCATCGTGAGCCAATAGATCCTGCCGGTCTCTGAAGATCCGCTCCCTCCGGAGTCTCCCGTGCGCCAAGTCCTCCAGCAGTGCCAGATAAGCCATTGTGCGTTTTTACGCATTGTGAGTGAGGGCCCTTTTATACCCACCCATCACTTGATTTTCTGAACAGCAACAGGTGTTGTAGCCTAATTGATAAGCAGTTTTGCGCTTCATGTCATTTCAATTACAATTCTTATTAATTTTAAACGTTATGGCACATTTTGGGAACACGGTTGCTGTCTGCCTTATTGTTTAGGCTATGTGAATGGATTTCATACAAACATTTTAGTTTCACGATCGCGCGCGCGTGTGCGTGGGCGGGTGTGCACTCCTGGGATTATCTATATCAATTATGCCTCGTTCTTCGTTTTCTCAAATATATCCTTCATATATAATATGTGATGGGTAATATTTGATTATTTCACACAAATGTATCAATTTCACATATTTTCTGTGATTTCATCCTTCTGCTGTTGGCATCGCAGTTTCCCGTTTCTCCAGATTTTGTGCGTACAGCAGGGACAGAGCTGCCGTGGAGGTGCGCACATTCTCCCGTCAGGTTTGTTTTTTATAAATCCCAAACATTGCTTACAAAGTGGCGTACGCCCTCTTTTGTGTGTACGCAACATTTATAAATGAGGCCCCTGATCCCTTAACTGCAGGGGTGCAAATGTGAAATATGATCACAGGTATAATGATCGCAAAACAGTAAAAGAAGGTCTGAAACTGCCCGCCTCCTTTCTTGGCGGTCTGCCTGCAGAGTGACAACCTGAGATAACAGCAGCTGTTGATGAGCTTCAAAGAGCTTCGAGTCATGTTTGTCTAGGATTGTAATGACTGTATCTGAGGTCAGAGCAATGCTATTGGTCAGCTTTTGAATGGAAAAATCTGCGGGATTGATTTATAATTCTCTCATGTAAAACATTTCAGTCTTCCTTAATTTTATTTCCCCTTTCCTAAATAGCGTTTCATTCCCATTCCCCTCCCTTGGCTATGGGTATTTCTGTGTACCTCAAGATCAGTCTGCAGTACTCCAAGGCTGTCCGTGGGCATCCTCTCTTCTCTAGGAACATCATGTGCTTATAAACAGCCAGATAAAATGCCCTGCAAACAGAGATTACTGAAATGTGTTGTGTGAAATACTTTACCACAGAATAATAACAGAGGCAAACACAGAAATGCACAATTTGACTTAGAAACCATGGCTGCAAATGACCAACCTGTTCTCCGGTCTGAGATAATCAAGTCTGCAGGTCCCTGAGGTCAGACTGAATAATGGGTGAAAAGCACTTTCAAAACTGTACAAGGCCCGCTCTGGAATAAAATTAAAACACAGTTTTCATGTAAGTCCACATCAACTGAAAAATAACCTTGCCTTGTAGGCACCTCTAGATACCTTGGTTATATCTTTTTTTGAATCTTAAAAAAAAAATTGCATATTAATTCGATAGGCAAAGCCCTGCTGAATGTTGTCACAAATTTTCATGGTACTGAACATGTTGAAAGGGTCACCAGCATGGTCAGGTTTCATCTTGTAGGCAACATCAACATCATAACCAGATTTAATGGTGATCTAAAAAGTAGATTTTGAGATGCCTGGACCTAACAGCCGACTGACCCCACAACAGACCAAATAACAGTGAGACATATAGGCCCCTGCTTCCCAGCAGAGGCAAGCCTCTCAGTTCTTCCAGGAAACAGCATTGTGGTTTTACGCAAGTCAAGCACAAGATTTTGTGGA
>OMLB01011968.1:23356-34473 GCA_900302555.1 Myripristis jacobus | reverse complement strand
GAAGTGAGTGGGAATGACTTCCACATAAATTCTTTCCTCAACAGGGAATAGCAGGAGAACAGATGTAGCCTGTGCTGTTCTTCACTGCAGCATACGTGTATTTTAAGAGCTTGCACACTTACACACACACATACACACACACACACACACACACACACACTCTCTCTCTCTCTCTCTCACATGTCATATGGATATCGCTTTAACAAGGGTGCAAAACTTTAATGCAAATCCTGTAAGTAATGCATTAGATGATTAAGTAAAAAACAATTGTCATTAGAAAAACTGTTTTTATGTAAAACTAGTTTTGATAGTTGATTAAAAAAATGTTGACTGTACTACTGTTGACTGTATTCTAAGGAAAATGTGGAATAGTCTCCTCAGAATGTGCAAAGTGTATTTTATTATGTTTTCATCCAGTGGGGAAATGTCCTGTTTAAGTTCTATGCACAGTAATCCTAAAACAAATCACAGTATATAAACATTATGGCACAGCCAGAATACTCAAAGTACTCCACTTCATTTCCCATCATGCTGATGGGAAGGACAAAAAGGCCAAGACTGTGATTGAATCATCAAAACTGTGCTTCAGATCCTCAGAGGATTTAGAAGGAACTGAATAGGAGCAACACAAGGAAAAGACCCACATGACTTGCATAGTCCAGCTCAGGCCTCAGGTGCTTTTATGCAGGTGCAGCTGCTGGACTCTCGTGATGAACAGCTGAAGCTGGCAGAGTTCACCCTGGGCACCATCTCCACCTCCGTCCTCATGTTCTCCGACAGCTCCATGAAGGCCTCAGTCCGACTGTCTGACTGCCTGCTGGATGACAAGAGGCCCCGGGTCAAGATGGTCACCCCAAGGTACCGGCGACACACATTTGTCAACACAGACACAAACTTGGGAGTGCAAATTTGCACACATCCACATGTACATCTGACTGCGTTGGCACATACACATATGCACTCACTTTTGTACACTTGCCTGTTATAACGCACAAAACACACAACATAACAACAAAATACAAAATTCAGATGATATTATAAAATCATGCTACAATAGGGCTGCTCCCAGATAGTCAGTGTTTTGAAACATCTATTTTTTTCCCTCTTTTTTAACACAGCCATTGTGTACTACAGTAACACAAAAAACTGATCAAATTTAGCCCATTTCTGCCAAGACACATCTATATGATCACACTGACAAATCACTGTGTGTATGAGCAAGAGAAGTGCACACACATACATACATAAACACAAATGCCTTTAGTATTGTTATAATATTTCTATAGTAACTCAATAGCATGCCTGATGTTCGAAATATACATGCAGTGTGTTGCAGCAAGAAAAAAATTCTAGGGGAAACATTTAAGGCCTAAGTTGTTTAATAATTTATGAGCTTCATTTAATCAAACATACCTCTGTTCTATCTCGATAGTCTGTGTCATTGTTCCGACAAAAACTGTCCCCTATTTAAAATTGGCTCGCAATTAAAATTTTTATGCAGTTAGCTCAGATTTTAAATGCTCAAATATTTTTGTATGACACTGTTACATTTGATTATGAGTGATTATAATTGCTTTAGGTATTGTTAACATAGTCTGTCATCTAACAAATTGTTATATAGAATGGCTAAAATGCTGGTGCAGCATGTCAGGTTGTGTTCTTCAGTAGCGAGCGACCTCACCGAAAATTGCCATTTACTATGCATGAAAACATAACTGTCATGTAATTTTTCACCTGCTCGATTCCCCTGTAGGATGATGGCGATGCGCCCCGGTGCAGAACAGAACATGATGGTGGAGGTGAATTACCGGCAGGGCCGCGAAGGCACCACCCTGGACACAATGGTGCAGGATGTGTACCTGTGTGCCAGCATGGAGTTCCTGCTCACTGTTGCAGATGTTTTCCTCAAATCCTCCCAGCAGGGTTTTGCTCCAGTGCCGCAACCGAAGACCAGCAGCGGTGGAGACAAGAGGAACGCTGCCTCTGCTGCAGCTAAAGAGCCCAGTGGGTTGACACTGCCAGTTTATTTCAAAATGTTTTAAACAGTAACTCAGGTCAATATTGGGTGTAGCGGTTTTCCGGTGTTTACCGGTCATATATTTGCTTATAAATAAATGAGCTAAGCAATCTGAAATTATGCAGACACTGCTGGATTAATATCCTCTGTAAACTGTCTCAGATAGACAAAAAATATTTTCCAGATCTACTTTACTTATTTCCATCCGCTAACTTCAGTCCACATGCTCTCCTCTGATACTCGTCTCTTCTTTCAGCTGCAGCTCCGGCAGTGGTGTCAAAGATGGAGATAAACGTCCTGGTGAAAAACCCTGAGATCGTGTTTGTGGCAGACCTGACGCGTGCCGATGCCCCGGCCCTGGTGATGACCACACAGTGCGAACTGTTGATGAAGAGTGATGCGGAGGGATCGCTGATGACTGCCGTCATCAAGGACCTCAAGGTTCATCTTTTCCCTTCTGATTTAATTTTAAAAAAGTAGAGTAGTAAATAATATATAAATGAGTGTGTATCAGCATCTCAGAGTAACCCACGATGCAGAACGTTTTGTAAGATAATGATTTGATTGATTACTGCTGTTTTGTGTAGGTGGTGGCGTGTCCCTTCCTGAGGGAGAAGAGGAAAACTGTAACCACAGTGCTGCAGCCCTGTCAGGTGTTCTTCCAGAGCACCCAGTCTCCCACCTCTCCTCAGGCCATGGAGGTCTGCATCAACTCTCTCAAACTGAAGGTAATCCTCATTTCCATCACACACTCTTTGTCAGACAGTGAATGAAGTGGGCTTCCTTCAAATTTAAATGTTTAAAAATATCTTCCAGGATAAGATTATTCCATTCAGGCTTACATTTTGAACTTAAACAACTGAGAGCTAATATAGCTTTTATTACTGTTACTGGGTATTTTGACAATATTGTTGCTTTATCATAATCATAATGTAGTAGTAGTAGCTGTATGCATTCCCTCACCTCAGGCACCGATGGTTGGTCTGTTATTATGATTACTGCTTGGTATACAGCCATTCAGTTAGAAGAGGCAGCTGTTAGTGATTTGTGACAGTTGCATCTCTTGTTATGACATCTTACATTTACCACAGCAGACCTCATGATGACCCTTTTAAATGTCCCTTTAATCTGTGAGTTTCATACCCTCATACCTGCTCTGCTTTATTTTAGCGATGCTATGGTAGAGCTCTCCATAGAGGTATATATTTCAACATTTGGTTTCAGTTTTTAACAGTCAGATTGCTGCTACAAAGATGAAATGTGGGTGACAGAAATTTCAGGATGAAAATCACAGAGCAGAGAAAACAGTTCTGGTCGTTCTGTAGTCTGCGCTCACATAAAGCAGCTCAGCTGCTACCATCATTTTCTGAATGGAAAAAAAACCAACACATGTGACATTGACACACCAACTGCAAAAATTCTGTATTTGATCTTCATTTGTGGTTGACATCTCTGGCTGCTCCTCTGAAAACCTGAACTTTTTGAAGCTAAAAAAAATGTTGACAGCAGCACTTTTTAGATGTCTTTTTTTCAAAGCGGCTGCTTTCCACACATTTAAAAGCTGCTTGCCTTTGGATTCCATTTAAATCTAGACGGTGACAGCTTAGAAAAAAAAACTGTGTGTGTGAATGTGGCCTAACACGCTTCTTTACCTCTGTAATCTGCCTCTTTATTCAGGTATCCCCAATCATCATCAACACAGTGATCACCATCCAGTCGGTGCTGACACCAGCAGCGGAGACGCCCCAGGAGCTGGAGAGCCCTTTGCCCCCGGAGCTGTGGGAGAGACGGGGCTGGAAGGACCTCAAACTCTGGTTCCTGGAGGAAGAGGGGGATGAAGATGCAAAATCAATGACCCCTCTGATACCACAGGGAGAATCGTTGCAGGTAATCCAGCACCACTGTGATGAAAGTGTGGATGATAGTATGGTAGCACAGCAAAGTCAGTGATATTAAAATATTTTTACTGAACAGCCACTTATCGCTCTAACGATTGGAGTCCTTAGGAAAATATAAATCTCCAACCCACTTGCCATCTGTTGATTATGACAGGACTTGGTAAACATGTTTGTTTTGATTTCTTTTATTTTGATTTCCATTTTCAATGTACTGAATCCCTTTTGAGGTGAGATGTTAGATTACACCAGGGCAAAAGGGTATTCTAGCTTTGCATGAAGAATGAGGCGTTTGATTGCACACTCTGTGCTTCCCTGCAGGTGGCCATCAACTCCATCTTTCTGACTCTGGAGGCAGGAGTTGGGCACCGCACCATCCCCATGCTGCTGGCCAAGTCCTCCTTCCATGGAAACGTCAAGAACTGGAGTACCCTCATTAACCTGCACAGCCAGCTCGACCTGGAGGTCACACCCTCACACCCAGCACACACAGCACACCAGTCTGCTTGCATAGATATTCATATGAGAGTTATATTTTTATACTCCTCAGGATGTTGTCTTACATTCATTTCCTGTATTTGTCCTTAACCCTTAATCCCGGTTTAACCTTAAACGTTAAATGTAAAATAGCTCTTCGCAAATAAGGGATTATTTACGTTGTTTTTTTTTTTCACTAATCTTTATTCTCTTGGTCTACATTTCCATGAAAAGACCAAAGTGCAGAATTATGATGCACACTTTTTATTATTGTCAGTGTTTACCATAGACTCATCTAGCAGTTATGTTTTATTGCAATTTTAGGTTCACTACCACAATGAGATAATGGGAGTGTGGGAACCACTGCTGGAGCCTTTAGAGGATGACACTAGAGACGGCTTCAGACCCTGGACACTGGGACTGAAGGTACACACACACATACATCACATACGTACATCACAAAAGCATGTCACACACATATACATAATCCATGTTTCTAACCAACTTGTTCATCCTATAACCAGATGAAGAAGAAGCCAGTGAAGTACACGGGTGTGTCAGACGAGGTGGATTACAACGTACCGGACTATAAGACGGTCATCAGCATCAGCAGTAAGGACCAGCTCAACATCACCCTGTCCAAGTGCGGACTGGCCATGCTGAGCAATCTGGGCACGGTAAGGAACCAGCTGTCAACGAGTTAAAGGGGAATACCGCTCAGTTCAGAAGATAACATGGACATCTGAGAGGTGGTCAGCAGCTGGAAGAGGAAGGAGGTTAAGGGGGATCAGTCATGACAGGAGGAAAATATTTTATGTTAATTTTATCACCATTAATGATTGGAATATCTGGAAACACAAGTCAAAACTGGTTTTCTGGAGTCGCTTTTAAAAATTTGAATCTTCAATGTTTTAACAATGCTTTAACAATAACAATAACAATAAAATTATTCTGTTGCAATTAAATCAGTTCTTAATAAAAAAAATGCATGCGTATCAATATCATCTGGTTTCATCATCATGACTTTATAATTTCTTCTTTATTTTCATCATCCTCACTAAATTTACATTTACTTTTACAGGCATTTGCAGAGGCTGCCAAGCAGACAGCAGAGTGTTTCCAGATGGACGAGGCTCCGTTTGTGGTGAAAAACCGCCTGGGTGTGCCCGTGTCCGTCCTGCACAGTGAGATGTTCAGTCCCATCGGGCGACAAAGCATCAACTGCACCGTGGAGCTGCAGGACGGGGAGAGCCTCAACATGGACTACTCCAGCACGACGGTCTCTGACCAGTTCTCCGCTATGACCTCCCTGAGTGGCAAGGACTACTACATACAGCCTAGTAGGTTACGCCGCAGACACGTGTACACATCACTGCCAGTAGCCTCGAATTCATGAAGCAGTTATCGGACCTATATTAAATTAAGGCTCTATTAATTTGTCCAGTCACTCTCAGCTGAACCTTGTGCCATTAAAGTCAATAATAACAATAGATAGGATAATTATTTTTCCATTTTGGAAGAAAAACATTTTGTATTTGTTAAAGTGTCTGTATTGATGAATTCAACTCTAGTAGTATTCCCGATTGTGTTATACTTTCATGCCATCAGTGTATAAGAGCAGCTTCTATTTTTTTCCTAATGGTGGATGTTTTATTTTGGAATGAAACTGCTGATGTATGAACAGTTCATCATGTAAATATCTGTTATCTATGCAGAGAGGTTTTCATGACATAAGCTGTCTGTATACAAAACAAATGAAACACAAAACACACACTTACTGCATCTTAACTTCCTCTGCTCCCCTCAGCTCCAGTGGGCCACACGTCAGCCAGTGTAATCCCCCTGATCAAGGTGGGCCGGGGGATCTACAGCGTGATGCACAAAGACTCGGGAGTCACTCGGTTCCTGGTGTGTCAGATCTATTCTGTAGAGGGCAGCAAGTACATCAAGATCCGCTCTCCTTTCCAGGTACGGCGCTGATCATTTTATGCCCTCTTAGTGTGGCATCCCTCCAGCCATATTATCAGGGAAAGTATCCAGGGTTGTAGAACAGGTGAGAGAGATATAAAGAAATGTAGTGTCAAAGCTGCAGGTGATGCAAATGAATGACAGCAGACAGACAACACACCTAAGTTAGTTTTTTACGGATCAAGTAAAATTAAGAACGCATATCAAACTGAAATACTAAACAATTAAAATCTTTTTTGTTTTTCTTTTTTACGCAGATCATCAATCATTTCTCCATCCCGTTCAAAGTGTTTGAAGGATCAACATGTTTGGGTACAGCTCTCCCTGCTGAGGAGTTCTGTGTGCCTCTGGACTCCTACAGGTGAGCAAAACACACGAAGAAACCCTCACATCCACACACACACATGCTTCTGTGTTCAAGCATATACATGACACACACTGTGTCTTACGGTCTGTGTGACTCACACTCCGTCTTTGCCTTTCTTTTACTCATACATACTTTTTCCTGCACTTCCGCTCACTCTCTGCTGCCCTCTGCAGGTCTGAGCTGAGCCTGCAGCCAGTCACAGGGGAAGACACTGACGATCAGAGTGCGCAGTTTGAGTCCTCGGAGGGCTTCAGTTATGAGGATGTCCGAAACCAGGAGCCCGGCACGCGCCTGCAGCAGACCTGCCGTCGGCGTGGGGACCAGGCTGGTGTGCTGATGGTCAACATTGTGCCGCTGAGCGACACTGTGACGTCCAAACACACCGGGGGAGTTGGGGAGAACTTCGACGAGCCCTTTGTCCTTCATCTGTGGCCGTCCATCGTGCTACGCAACCTACTGCCTTACCCCATCACCTACAAACTGAAGGTAGGACATGAACGCTGCAAAGACGAATAGCCAGCTGACATCACTTTCAAATTTTAAGTTCGCTCGTGCAGATTTTACAATATATAGGTTGCACATGTACTGTAGATGTAACGCTGATCTAAGATGTTCCAAATACAGTGATACAAACAGCTGTGCATCTTCCTCCTTAGTGTCACCGTTCATCCTGTGCTCTCTTGGTAAGCCAGAGATCTTGGGTACATGCGATACTTCAGATTCCTTGTTTCGCTCATTGTCCCGCTCTTGCTGTTTGGCTCACAGGACAGCGGCGACTCTGCCCCTGAGGCCACTCTGAAGCCAGGCCACTCTGCCCAGCTTCACACGGCAGTCATCAACCAGTCGAGTCTTGCTCTTCGCCTGCTGGACTACTTGGCTCAGGATTGGTCAGCTGAGTACAGGTCTGCCATCCATCATTACATCATTGCTTTTACTTGTTGTTCCATGGTTGTCTGTGTTTTTGTAAATGCGTTGGCAAACGTATAATTTTGTCACAGAATCATGATTGTTCTACATGTGAGTGATTGAGCTGAAAAGATATAAAGCCACAAACATCACCGTCATTTGTTGCCCTCAACGATGCAATTTCTCTTGGGGAATAAATACATTATCCTGCCACACAGTCTCCACAGCGACCAGGAAGAGATCACCTTCATCGTGTTCCAGTCTCTCCGAGAAGAGGAGGAGGAGGATGGAGGGGGACACGGGAGGCACAGGCCTGAGCTGGACATAGCCGTGCATGTTAAATACGACCCTGGACAGACGGTGGTGGCTATCCATTCACCGTACTGGATGGTGAATAAGACCAGCAGGTTGCTGCAGTACAAGGCAGACGATATCCACCGTAAGCACCCCCTGGACTACGACATGCCACTCCTCTTCTCCTTCAAGCCTCGAAACTTTCTGCAGAACAACAAGGTAAGGCTTTGTCTGATGCAGGACATCGAGCCAAAGGTCACTTGAAGCAGTTAAAAAGAGACCCTTTAGTTCAAAATCATATTTTGAATTTGTGGTTTTGATATTTGAAATGCTTTTCTGGTGTGAATATATAAGTTAACATCTGCTATTATTTAGTGCTGTTACCTAATTTTAGATTCTTTTCCAATTGAAAAAAATATGATGCTGACTGCTGACAAAAAATGGCCAATCTCTTCCAAATTGTGTTTAATGTCTCGTGTGTAATTAAGTTCTCCTCATCCCTCAGGTGCGCCTTATGATCTCAGACAGTGAACTATCGGATGAATTTTCTCTGGATACCGTCGGCAGCTATGGAGATGTGAAATGCAAAGGCAAATACAAAGATTACCTGGTAAGATTGTGCCAAGATGCCAAACGTTCAGATTTACAACCACATGTTAGCCTTTAATGAACGAATCAGATTTATCGGATGGAGTTATAGTCAGACAGCTTTTGTTATTGTAGAAGTAATTATGTGTGTGATTTGTGAATGTTTTAGCACCTTCAGTTGATTTCTTAATTATTGTCTTGTTTTGGATTTGTGTCGTCTCTGTCTAACATCAGCTCGGCGTGAAGATCGATGCCAGCAGTTTCAGTCTGACCCGCATCGTGACCTTCGTGCCGTTCTATCTGCTGGTCAACAGAACCAAGCACACGATTCAGATAAGTGAGGAGGGACAGGACAGCTGGACCCAGCTTTCACCAGAACAGGTAAGAATCAAGTCTTTTTTACGTTCAGAAACATTTTTTTGCATCACGGTTTCCACAGCAAAGAAGGTCAGAAAACTTTTGCTTTCAATAGTGAATGAAGGAACGAATATCAATGAATTCTGCCAGATTTTGATGATGTTTTCTCACCGTTTTGTAGCACACATTATCCTTTTCACAAAAAACACGCTTATGTTTTGTCTTCTGGGCTTGATTTTCCAACAAAACAACAGCAGACCTTCAGACATTTCACTTTATTGATAAAGTCACTTGGACAAAAAGTAATTAGAGCAGAATGTTGACTGACTGTTTAAAAATATTTTGAGTGATGAATCAAAGTACTATTCTCCTGTTTTCATGTTTCATGCAGATTTCAACACAGTGTCCACAATGTGACTCCTACTGTTAGAAAACAATTGCAACAGGATATAACATTGTGAAACACTATTTTGTTGCCTTTCTTTACCTGTGTTTATTGTGAAACCCTTTGTAACATTACAAAAGGCCCTCCTCAGACAAACTTGACGTCATTTTTCAAATACAGAATGACACCTTACCTTACCATCTGTGTCTTGTTTTACTCCATGTTCAGTCGGCCATTCCATTTTGGCCCGAGAAAGACACCAAGAAGCTGGACATCAGAGTGGACGGTTGTGAATCACCTCCTAGGACTCTTGATTTTACACGGCCAGAGAACTGCTTATTACTGCATCTGGACAATACTGTGAGTAGAGTGCGCACACATACACACACACACACACACACACACACACACCATAAAAGTTGTTTTCACATCCTATGCATGCATGCATGTTGTTTTATTGACAAAAAGGCTATGGAGAGCCACCTGAAAGATGTTTGGTCAAGCATTGTCCTATTTTGTTGGTCCCTTTATAATGAAAGTGGTAGCATGATTTAACAATCCATTGTCCCCGAATTCCCTGATAAGATTAAATTTACTCACATTTGGCCCCAGGTTAACAATCTTTTAGAAAACATAATATATTTCATGATGTAGACCACTGCTGATGCCTGTTTTCCAGCTGGGCGGGATCATTGTCGATGTGAACCTATCAGAGCACTCAGCTGTGATCCGCTTCTCCGACTACCATGATGGCGCTGCTCCCTTCCTCATCATCAACCACACCAAGGATCAGGTCCTGCAGTTCCACCAGAGGTGAGACCACAGGAGGAGGGACCGTCAGGAGGGGGGGCTTGTTCAGATTTGTGGTTTTGTGTCCCTGAATGAATTAAACCCAATTCTTAGTGGGTGCGAGGGTGTAAAAGACAGAATGGCAAGGCTTCAGAGTATAAAGTGTTGCCATCCGTTTCTTTTGTCTTGACAGATTTTGTGTACAGTTTGCCCTCATGGGAAAGATGCGTTTAGTTTTTGAATGAAACTGTTTTTCTCATGCCGTTGTTATATTTCATGTATTTACGTGCTAACGATACGTTTTTCTCCTCTTGCAGCTTCCTTATTTTGACATCACAAGCTAGAATGTTTGTTTATGTTGATGATGTTGTGTTTGTTTGTTTGTTTGTTTGTTTGTTTGTGTGTTGTGGGTCATGCAGCGGGCGGAGAAATTCCACATGGGTGGCTGACGAGCTGCTCGACCTTTCCTTCTCAGTGGAGGAGGACAGGTAGAGAAATATCAGGAGGGGAAGCTGCTCTGACACACTCTGAACTCTGAGAGAGAGAGAGAGAGAGAGAGAGGAATACAGAGACAGTAGAAGAATGAGGAATGGGGGAACGGGAAGAGACAGAGAGAAATGAAAAGCACCGTAAAAGGACAATAGGTTGTGGACAAATGCATTTTCTTTGGTGCCAAATAGCTTCCATTTCGAGAGAGGAAAAGAGAGAGGTCGAGCTGCCAGGTTTCTCCTCCAGTGAGGAGAACCACAGGCAGGAGAGAGGAAGTCCTCACTCATCACTTGTATTACAGAATAAGCTGTGTGAAGCAGTTTAAGATGGAAGAGGTAGGGGGGGCAAAGGAAAAGGAGACCAGGTATATGAATAAAATGTAAAATGCTAATACATCATAGACTTAGACTTAGAAAACTTTAACGTCCTCCAAGAGGCAGTTTGTGGTGCGGCACAGAAAATAAAGACACATTAAAAAGCATTTCAGATGAACAAAAACAACACACACACACACACACACACACACACACACACACACACACACACACACACACACACACACACACACACACACACACACTCAAA
>OMLB01011968.1:1709-18828 GCA_900302555.1 Myripristis jacobus | reverse complement strand
TGTTTATGGCTGCTTCATCTTTCAACTACTTGTTTTACACACACACACACACACACACACACACACACACAGTTATTCTCCCTGCGTTATGGTAAGGTTGCTTATGAGGCTCAGAAACCTGCTACAGAAAAGGTTTTTTTTTTCTCTAACTTTTCATATTTTGCTGTCGGCACAATAGCAGTTAATACATGCTTTTTCGATATTCTAAGGGTCATTGAGGTCCATCCTTAATTCGGTGTGTCTGCACCTGTCCATTCGTGTGCATGGACATGTGTGTGTCTGTGTGCTTGTGTTATTCTGCCAGGTGGAGCTGTTCGAGAAGGACATAGAGTATTTGATGACAGAGCTAAATCATGTCTCCGCTGCCGACACTTCTCCTATCAGCCTCTACGAGTATTTCCACATTTCTCCCATCAAGGTATGCGCTGGGTTGTCGCCCTCTTTGTTTTTTGAAAAACTTTCCATCTTGTCATCTTCCTTGTCTCTATTTTACAACAGCCGATATGATTCTGTGGCTTCATCACATCTCTCAGAAGTAAATGTTTAAATAGATGCAAATATATATAGTGTTTACTTTATATATGCATATGTCTTTAGTTGCTCCTCTGGAATAACAATTAAAGTAATAATATTTTGAAACTAGTAATGAGTAATAAGTATTTTTTTATTTAATTTAGGACAACATTTTCTTGTCCACCAATGCAAAACTGTACCAAATGCCATACCAGCCCTTACACTGATTTTCAAATTTGAATGCAACTCACATCCCAGTGCAACATGTCATGCCTAATATCATTATTTCTGTGCTGATAGTTCTTTAAAAAAATTGCAATTACAAAATTAGGAGACAGAAACAAGCATGAAGTCTCTGTAATGCACTATTCACCTGAACAGGAGCTAATAAAATGCCATCAGTGTCATTCTCTAACACCATTGCTACTAATAAGTTTTGGCACAACACTCACATAGTACAGTACCTGTGTGTATTAAACAGTAGAAGTAGCAGTATTTAGTTGTGTTCCTATATTTCCAGCTGCACCTGAGTTTCTCTCTGAGCACGGGAGGGGAGGACGGCCTGAAGGCCAAGAGAGATACAGAGCTCATTCCTGTCCAGTCCCTGAACCTGCTGCTCAAAAGTATCGGAGCCACACTCACTGACGTTCAGGATGTTGTCTTCAAGTACGCATGAGCACAAATACATTTGCACAAATTAACTCGCACCCCAGGGTGTACGTGGCTCTTTTCGTGTATTATTTGATGTTGCATATATTCAAATGTCGCTATTTGCTGCTGATTCTGTTGTTTATTTCAGGTTGGCTTTCTTTGAGTTGACTTTCCAGTTTTGTACCACCCAGCAGCTGCAGTGGGAGGTCATCAGACATTACTCCAAGCAGGTAACACATACAGGCGTACACTACTAACAGACAGACAGCCCACACACTGCAGCAGCACATCATAGATCTGCAGGATTTGCTACAAGTCAGTTGACCAGTGTTGATGTGTGTATCTCGTAGGCTATTAAACAGATGTATGTGTTGGTGCTGGGTCTGGATGTGCTGGGAAACCCCTTTGGGCTGATCAGAGGACTGTCTGAGGGAGTGGAGGCCTTCTTCTACGAGCCGTATCAGGTACAAAGGCAGTGCAAGTGTTGACTGATTTAAAGTGAATTTATTGCGCTGTTGTCCCTTTATTCCGGCATTCGGTTTATTTGCTTATAGTGTCTGGGGTTTCACAGGGAGCCATTCAGGGACCAGAGGAGTTTGTTGAAGGAATGGCTCTTGGGGTGAAGGCTTTAGTTGGAGGAGCTGTAGGTAAGCACATTTGCTTTGTCAGCATTCAGATTTGTTCTATAATAGTTCTTTACTTAATGATCCATATGTTAATGTGTTGGCGTTTACATAAACACTGATAAGTTGTAATATTTAGAATAAACAAGTATTCCACATTAAGTTGGCCCGTGTAAATATCATATATTGGCACAATGACTGGACTAGGACTACTTTTATCCCAAATGAATTAGAAGTCTGAATAAAATTTCCTCGGATACATCGATATTATCCTGGAAACAGCAGCATGAAAACACTTCCCCCAGCATATTGTTGAGTATTGGCTGGTGGAACTGAAGTTACATACACAAAAAATATTGTGCATGGAAAAGCATGTCCTCCAATCATTTTCTATCATTTGTAAGATTCATAAAGATGTGTGTGTTGGCGTCTCCCAGGGGGCATAGCAGGTGCGGCCTCCAGGATCACAGGCGCCATGGCAAAGGGCGTCGCTGCCATAACGATGGACGAGGAGTACCAGCAGAGGAGACGAGAGGCCATGAACAAACAGCCCAGCAGCCTGAGAGAGGGACTGACCAGGGGCGGAAAGGGACTGGTGTCTGTAAGTGGGACCAGACGAGGCCAACACAGAACAATAGAAGAATAAGTTTGCTCCTGTCGTAGAGGAATAAACAGACGAAAAACCAAGAGAGGGCAAGGGAGAGTCGTCTGTGTGCTTCTTAGAACAACTTGTACTAATCTGCAAGCCCTGCCATGCTGTCAGTAACACACATTTGACATGTTTTTAAGTGCAATAGTGTGTTGACCTGTATGAAAATGTTCAGCGTGTAGGCGTGTAGAGTGTAGGAGTGGTGGTGAATCACACTCTAAGATATACATGTGTAGCAGGAATGAATAAAAAGCTGCCCGCTGACCTAACAGAGGCTCTGTCTGCTACTGGGTATGAGCTCGTCGCTGCTACATGGTAACTTGTCTGTCTTCTTTCCCCCTCAGGGATTTGTCAGTGGGATCACGGGAATCGTTACCAAGCCCATAAAAGGTATGTTGAGTCTTTGCCTTAAAGAATGATGCCTTCCAGGGTTTCTCTGTTTCTGTTCGGCATTTGGAAAGATGCAACGGTTGGAAGTTTTCACAGAGATAAATGGAAGGGGGCTGGGTATGTGAGGAGGCACTGGAACCAGGGTGGTAACTTTCTTTTAATGAATGTCTTAAATAAGTACTGGTTGCACATTAATGATGAATGTCTTTCATTACAGGGTGACTACATTATTCATTTTCTCAGCTGAATAACTGCAGTTAGAGCATGTATACTCCAAAGGGAAGAGACTAACTAGGCCTAGACCCATCTTAAGACATCGAGCGGTGTGTGTTTATTTCACAGGTGCCCAGAAAGAAGGTGCAGCGGGCTTCTTCAAGGGTGTGGGGAAGGGTTTGGTTGGTGCAGTTGCCAGACCCACAGGGGGCATCATTGACATGGCCAGTAGTACCTTCCAAGGGATCAAGAGGTGTGTGTGTGTGTGTGTGTGTGTGCGTGCGTGCGCGAGGGTGTTCATGTGTCTATATAAATATTGTGTGTTGGCAAGCACATGTGCCATCAGTCACCGAGCTCTGGAACATTTTAGTTTTTTGTGTTACAGTTTGCAGGTATTAAAACACATACATTCATTTTGGATGTGGGATGGGCTCACTTGGGAGATAAACCTATATAAGCTAAATAACTAACATTCATTTTGACATACTGCACAAGAAAGCATTCAAGTTCCACAGATCATACCAATGCTGTAGTTAGTGACACTCGTTATAAAATATAAAAGAAAATGTAAATGCATTTACAATGAAGAAATGAAATTGCCTGGGAAAAAGCTCAGTTGCCTTGTGGTGGTGTGTTTGAGCATATATGGGACATGCACATCAGGAGGTTTGTGTATATATGTCTTGCTTTGTGCGTGTGTGTGTGTATACATACAGTATATGTGTGCAGTAAACAGTTTGCATGATCTTGTCCCGTTATCAGGGCAGCAGAGACTTCACAGGATGTTGAATCTCTGCGTCCCCCTCGCTTCATCCATGAGGACGGCGTCATACGGCCGTATAAGGAGAGGGAGGGCATCGGCAGTCAGATGCTCCAGGTAAGGCAAACATCCTGCCAGAGTTGCATCACTAGTCTGGCTTCTGCTTGTCAGACCTGGGCAAATTTGTCTACAAATATTCAGTCCTTTCAGTCAACTGAAATGACCCCATTTCTCAGGCTGCACAATGAGTTGCATCCCAGTTTCAACAAATCATTTGAACCCATCTTTAAATTTGCCCAGGGCTGCTGCTGTAGTCTCCATTGTATGTGTGTGTTTGTGTGTGTGTGTGTGTGTGTGATGTCCTCACGTGAGTGTGTCTATAGAGAGACTGTTTTTGTTTTAACAGTAAATTTAATTTTTTGTCCTCATATCCTCACCCCATTCACCAAATGCATCACTACATCATTCAGTCTGTTTAATGTTCACTAAGCCTAAGCTGTTTTTTTTTTTTTTCATCTTTTTCACTTTTATCAAGGTGTCTGCAGGTCCTTAAAAATATTCCGATGCTTTAAGAGTCATTAAATAGCTTTCAGTTTTAAATTATCAGGTCTTAATTTCAGCATAAATATTTTATCTGATTTTATTTACTCATCTGTTTCTTTTTGTCACAATGACCCAAGTTCTGCTGCGCCATAGTCACAACTTCTGATATTATAAAACTCTCAACTTAGTGAACCTAATACTGCCTTTTATACTTAACCTGCTGCACTTACCTGCTGCGAAAATGCCAACTCACTTTATACTTACCTGTCATACTCACCTGCAGAGAGGAGCCCTTACCTGCTGCCCCAAGCTCAGTGGACAGACGTCCTGGTTAGACTTATTACAGTCACACCTTGATGTCTAACCTAAAGGAAACTGTTGATAACACTTAATATAACAAATCACTGTTCATAGAATATAGTCTGTTTTTAACAGACCATATTCCTACTTAAAATATACCTCTGGGGCGCCCCAATAGCTCATTTAAATAAGAAAATTACGATTTATCAAAAAATCACTTATGTTCTAAGGTGAGGTCACCCAAAAATACACATTTTGTAATTGTGTGGATGTTTTCACCCTTCCTTGGTGAAAATGTTAACTTGCTACCTCTCATAGTGCCTTGTGATGTAATAGTGTGATCTCTGATTTTATTATCCGGATTAACTAATAATCCTATTATTCTAATGCAGGCAATAGTAAGGCTATAATAGACTGTGATAATAGCAGTGATTTGGCCAAGCCTATTGTTGACGAGCACATTGACCTGAATGCGACTGAGTGTGTGTGTGTGTGTCAGTAGAGAGCTGCTCCTACCTGTAGATGTTACTGTAGCTTAGAGCCGCAGAAGTTTTGTTTTGTTATTATGCTGTTGTTCATTGTTTTTAATTGACTTCTGTGACGTTGTGAGTCCTAAGTTGTGGGATGAGTTGTATTTGTTTGCTGCTGATGTCATGTTTAGTGGAGCCGGGTGAAGTTTCCCCACACTGATCTCATGTCAGAGTTGTAGTTTTTCACTAACAGCTAAAGATACTCTGTGTAGGATTTTAAGTGAAATTTTGTGGAATTTTTACTTTATCAATCAGCTGTACATTTATTTGCCTCTGTAGTCACTTTTTTTACAAGATGTTTTATTCAGTATTTTGTATCCGAAATGTTATGCCATCTTTGGCGTGTCCATTCTGCACTGAAGTTAAATCCCCAGTATCTACTGATGAGAAGATCCTTCACAGGGTACCTTTAAGGCCCCTTAATGGGACGCAGTCAACAGTGATGGTAGGGTGGCTTGTTAGTCAAGGTTGCTTGAGAAAACCTTAATATAAACTTAACATGAGCGCTCATGTGACTCTTGGTCACAAAATGAAAAGATCTTAAGCAGTGTCTCACTTTTTTTTTTTCAAAGATTTAACCAAAAAGCTGTTCCTTTACTAACTGGGGGCAACCAAACTTTAACATTTCAAACCAGATGCTGCTTGTTTTAATCACATCTCTGTTCGTCTGGATGTCTCTTTGAAAGAGCTAGAAGTAGCTGTGTGTGCTTTTATCAGGAAGAGCAGCTGAAACAATGTCACCACAAAGTATTGTAGATACCTAGTTTTACACTTGATCTACACTGAGGCATGGACACTGTTGTAGCAGTGAGGAAAATGAGCTTCACACACATAGTGGTGATATTTGATTTACAGCATACTCAGGGTGGGAAACAGCCGGCATGACAGCGAAGCAGATGGAAGCAGAGGCATACTCTTTGAGAGACAAATAATAATTAAATAAACATCAGAATCCTTTAAGAGTGTTGAGATGAGCACAGCTGAAGGCCTAATCACATCTCCAGTTTAGCTAATGTTAGTAGGCCACTGCTTCATGTTGTCTATTTTATATTACCAGCTAGGTCAAAGTGTGTTACAAATGTTACATCAACAGTGTGTGTAGTAGTGTATAGATCCACTTGAGCTGTATCCTTTGATTTGTCCCTGTGTGGTTAATTTGGTCTCCAGCATTTTTTAGTCTCTCAGTGATACTGAAGAATAATTATGGTGTTTATTTAAATTTTTTTCCCTAAAGAGTGCTCTGAAAAAAACTCCTCAGCAAATAAGACACATGAGATTCCCACCTTAGTGGTGAGCCTCATTCCAGTGCCAGACATTTTACAGCTTAATAAAGTAGGTGAATGAATGGGTCCCAAGGGTTTGTAATACTGTGCCAAAATTCAAAATTGCACATAATCTCTATTGTACTAATTGTTTGGAAATGTCACGTAAAACCTTAATAATGATCATACAGCAGGCAACAGCGGATTTTAAGAGCTGCTACCAAAGTGTTTGACCTGAGGAGAGAAAAGAAGCAGCACTGGTGGATTTCATCAGATTTGATTGGAAGTAACAAATATTCTGGCAGTGATGAATTTCCTGACATTTTTGACAGTCATTGCTGTTGTCACTGCTCAGCATCACAGCGTGCCTCGGTGCTGTACACTAACTGAGAGCCACTGGAGTAGGTCGGTGTAGGAAGATGGGTAGGAACAGGCTTTCGTCCTCTCTGCTCTGACCTCGGCTCTGTCTTCTCTCTTGTCATGTCCACAGAGGAGAGTGGCCTTCACTGAATGGAGTAGAGCTGGCACAGAGGCTGAGGATGATGATGATGATGATGATGATGAAGGGTGCTAGAAGTGAATTGCTAAGTGCCAGCATTAGTTTAGTGCTTATGCTTTGTCTGTCAGTAGTCTAAGCTGGTGTATGTACTCTGCCTGGTGTGTGTTGGTTGTTTTTGAGTTTTCTCTTGGGAGATTTGAACAAACCAAAGAAAGGCCTTTTGAGAAATTAATTTCTGTCTGAGTCAGAAATGTGTGTTTATGTATATTTATAGTTTTGGCAGTTTAAAAACTTGAAATGTGTTTTGTGTTAGATTTGACATTTATGTGTATCTGTGGAAAAAAAAATCATGTCATTCATTCATTACAACTCCAAAACATCTGTTTTTTTCTCTCATCATCCTCATACACTCCATAGATCAGATATTTTTCTGTGTTGTTTGTGAGAATTCCATGAGTTGGCAGATGTCAAAAAGCCAAGCTGTATTAAATGTCATAGAACTGGGCATGGAAAATGGAAAATAGAAACCTGCTCTGCATTTGCAGATGTATTAGATGGTCTTCTCTGTAGGATCCACTCTTGGCTTTTCTGACCTCTTCCTCTCTCATCAATGTCTTTTTTTTCATCACTGTCAGTCTTTCACTGCCATCAGTCACAACCCTTTTGTCTTCAATAAAAGTTTCCCATTAGAAAGTCCGACATTGCATTGTCTTGATTCATCCCAGCTCTCACTGGTCACCTCAGCAGCATACATGAGCTCTTCTCCTGACAGTTTTTAGTAGAGTGTGTTGTTGCACAGGTATGTATCCATTGTTTTTGCAGAGGATCATGGGGGATCTAACCTCATGCTCACTTCTGCAGTAGTTAGAGCACGAGTTGTAGAGCGTGTGTGCAAATTGCCATTTTATTTTTGAAGCTGAACTTCTTGCACATTTTCATTGTCTAGTAGAGCACAGACCCGTAGCCTTTCAGCGTTTCAGTTTGATGTGCACTGTGTCATGTTGAGGATATTTTATTATAGCTTAATTGGTTCTCTTTCTCTCTTTCAGAAAATTGAGAATGGACGTTTTGCCAAGTATAGATACTTTGCTCATGCCAAGGTCAACGAGTCTGACTTCCTTATGATCACCAAGAGGTGAGTGTGTTTGGTGTGTGAGTAAGTGCTCTTGTCAGTGCATAGTGTTGTGGTTTAATAGCTCCTGTGTATCCTGTGTAAGGTACAGACAAATAGATTCAAAGAGTTGAGATTACAACATGTTTAAATAAGCACTCTTTTGCTCTGGGCCCCCTGGAGGCCCCTCAAGGAGCCCTTGTGGTTTCTCGGCCCCTCTGTGAAAACTGCTGCTATAGAATAGTTCTCTCTTAGCGGTTCTCAACCTTGGGTCCAGGACTCCCAGGGGTCCTTGAGGTAGTTCCAGGGTGTCCCCAGAAAAATGGGGAATATTTTAATTCCACTATATTTCATTGACTAGGAGTTAGTCCACTGAGAGACAGTATAAGAATGACTATTCAGCTCATAGTTTTCACACTCTTCACTGTTAATCTGCCTGTCCACAGTATAGACAGTTATGGAATAACTCAGCCTTATCAGATGAGAATCCCTTTATACCAGTGTGTTTTCATGTGTTTTCATGTTATTTTTTATTTTTATTCACTTTCCCCTGACAACTTGCTTCACATTTGTAGTTATACATACTCACACCGCACCAGAGCACTGTGGGGTCAGGTGCTGTAGGTGTAACATGTCTGTCTTGTGCGTCACTTGCTTTCTGTTTTCCAGGGGCATCTTCTTTGTGACCAAAGGCACATTTGGCCAGTTGACCTGCGAGTGGCAGTATCTGTTCGATGAGTTCACCAAGGATCCAATGATCGTAGAGGACCGGCGGCTTCGCATCGAGGCTAAGGTACAAGAAAGCCAAACACAGCCAACAATCATTTGTACCTTTGTGCTCTAAATTATGAGCCATCATTTCTCCCCCTCTGGAGATCCACATTTTCCAAATTATTTCTGTCAACAAATGCATATACTGTAAATAGTGCCTGACGAGACTTGGGAAGGAACCGGTGTGGGCAGAAGTATCCCATTTTTATGTTTTTATGTTGTAGGAGAGAGTCAAGTCTGTCTTCCACGCCAAAGAGTTTGGGAAAATCATCAACTTCAAAACTCCGGAGATAGCCAAGGTAAGTCTTTGCAGTATCAAACACCTCATGTGTTTTTTATTATTATTTTTTTTTTTTTCAAATATTTTCAGTATTTCATTTTTACACATTTTCTACACATAATTAATCCATACTCACATTCATCCCCTTGGCTCAAACACCCAAACCAGGCACTGGCTCATCCAGGCTCAGTGTCGGCACTTTCCTACCAAAGTTAATTCCAGCTACTTCTACATGAGAGGATTTGTCTGAAGATGCAACTTTTTGGTCATTGAAAATCCAACTTTGGGAAAACAGTATTGCGAATGGATTTTTTTTTTTTTTTCGTGAGATGCTGTTTGTCTGCCATGCCAGAACAGCTGCAGTGAAAAAGCTCCAAAGCACGATCCATTATGTAGGACAATCTGTGTTCATCTGTAGTAGTCAGTCAGATCTCAGCCTGGTTGTCTGTCCATACAAACACCTCACCGTGTTTCTGTCATCTCACTTTAGTTTCTGCTCATTTTCAGGCAGGAGGCAGACCTTTAATTACATTTAATTTAATTAGCAGTAACAGTATTTCCACTCAGGGATGCTCAGCTTCTTGGCACTCATATGGTAGAGACTTTTTTTTGCGTGCTTCTTTGCGTTCTCATGTGTATAGAGATGTTTTCCAAAATGCTCCTGCATGGATGGAGTTGAAAAAAAAGGGGGAAAAAAAACAAACCCATCTGTATCCATGCAGACATGGCCTCAGATCAGTGCATTACAATGATGATGTGTTTTCATTTGCTTCCAGTGGGTTCTGTCCAAGCTGGAGGACGCCAGGGAGAGTTTACCCAAATACTGATGCAGGAGACCAGCATCGAGGAGTGATGAAACTAAACACACTGCAATACACACGCTCACTCTTTCACTGCACACACACACACACACACACACGCACACATGCACACACACACTGTCAGTGCCTTTGTTCTTTACTGCATGCTAGTTTTGTTTACTTCCATTTGTGACTAGTCGTGCATACAAGGTTGTAAATACATTGACTGTTAGAGTATGTGGGTGTGTGTGTGTGTGTGTGTGTGTGTGTGTGTGTGTGTGTGTGTGTGGGAGTGAGGGACAGTGAGTAAGTGAGTAGTTTGTGTGCATGCATATTAGGGGTGTTATCTTTGACAGGTGACTAACATACGTTTTATTCACCACGGCACACTGAACCAAACTTTTAGCCTCACCACGCTCTGATTGCACTTTTGCCACGTATTTTCAAACACACTTTTTTTTTCTCTGATTGTCTTTTACTTGACACCGTAGAAAACTAATCGATGCCTGACTTACAGAAACACATCTCCGTATGTGTCAGTGTTGAATGCTGGTGCCATCGGTGCATTTTAATTCTCTTAGTCACTCCCTTTGCATTTCTTCTGTTCGCCACGCCCAGTCACACACAGATCGAGTCACTCATTTCACTTAGTTGAGCAAATTTCACGAGTAGACACGAGTCTGTCTTATTTCCTTTTAAATACCATTGCCAGATTCCCCTTTTAAGACATGGCAAGAAAAAAACATGCCTTGAATAACAGCTAGTCAAACCAACCATATTCATTGTTGCCCTTAATGTGTTTTACACTGTTTATTTTACTGGATTATGTAAAAGGGAAGATGAGTTACTAATTAAAAAGTTTGAGTATGGCTTTCTAATATAAATTGTGCAAGATTTACTGTCCCCCAAATCCCTGTTTTCCTTTTAATGTCCTTAAATCCTTCCTGTTTTTCTATGTTTCTGCAAGATTCAGACTGTTCAGTGTGTGATTTAGAGACGCATGCTATTTTTATACTGTACTTACATCTATCAATCTGCTGTATATTCATGAGATAATAACGTGTATATATCCATCCTCACACAGTAGTCCATATTATGGCATTGCGGATTGTAATTTTGTGATTTTTATGTTTTTATACCACAGGAATGCAATGCCAGCTGTGACAGAGTTATGCAGAGAAAATATATATTAAAGAAAAAAAAACTAATGCAAATATTATCATCAGCTGCTAATTCGTTTGAGTTATTTTAGAGGTTTGCTTTTCGTTTTGGGTGCATCGCTATTTATGTAACTAAACGTCTGTTGCCTACATGTTTGTACTGCCTTATTGTTTGTCATGTATCTTTTCGGGAAGCAACATGATCGCTGCAGTGGCTTGAATTATTTTGCCATTTTGACAAAAAAATAAAAATGTCCGTGTTTCAAATATTCATGTTTTTTTGGTCGTGTACCGTGGTCACCATCAGGGTCTCAGAAAGCCTGTTTCTGTCGCCTTTTTTGTGTTTGAGCTGAGAAAATCTCAAAGCACACACCTTTCATTACACAACTACGACTGTTTATTGAACTTCATCATAAATAGCCATTGCTCTTGAGAAGAAACAACATATAAAAAGGCACATTCAACCCCAAGAAAGTCACTCTGAATATAAATAGGTAGGGTTTTTCAGTAGCAGAACTCAGTAACAGATCATATTTACATCTAAAAGAGGAAAAAACTTGAGTGGTTGTTTTGTCTCCGTTGGATAAATAAGGCACTTGAGCGACAGTGCGGCTCACCGTTTTCTGTGGAAAAGTGCGGTGCCGCTCTCACCACTGCATTAAACTGGAATGATTCATAACGTACAAGCAGTACAGTGAATTCTCATCATATACAAGCTGATGCATTGGTTCAAGCGCTCCTACTTCTCATTACAGTGTACTTTGAAAAGTGATTTCAATAAAATATGTCATCCACACACTAGGTCTATGATAAATAGTATTTTCCACACATGCTCATATAAAAACACCTTGTAAACTGAGGAAACTAACATTCTTGCTGCTATACAGGAAAGTATTTTCATACCTCTTGAAAGACTGAAGCAAATATTTCCTTCTTGACAGTTTTTATTGCTTCAAACAGGGCAATCTAGACAGAATCAGTAGTTTGGGTATGCATACTAAGAAATGCTGATATTCTCCTTGGCTGGATTTTTGCACAAGAGATCAAAGTGATCTTTTCCATGGTTGTGTAATCAGGAAGAAAGTGATGTGTTTCCACAGCCATGAAAAGAGATGTTAAGTTAAGAGCTTTGCCTCTGTTTTCCAGTGCCCTACTCATTTTGAGAATCTCGTTTTACTGTTTTAGAGAATGGCATTTTAATATTTTCGCAGGGTTATTAAAGCAATGTGACTGTATGTTTGTCTTTGTTTGTGGAAAAGTGCAGCACCTGTCTATCTATCCATTCCTCCTTACACCAAGTTGAACTCTTTCAGGTTGTGCCTCAGTATGGTGTCTTTGACAGCCACAAAGACGAAGCGGATGTTCTCAGTGTCTGTGGCGCAGGTGAAGTGGGCGTATAGCGTCTTCTCCTTGTCGGGGTTTTGTTCCTGGTACATCTTCAAGATGAACTCTTGAGCTGCTTTAGGGTCCTGCTGAGGTCCTGCAATTCAGGGTAAAAGTTCTTTTGGTTTCCATTCACCAAAATCAAAATGTAAATGTCAACTGCAGTTTGTTTGATACAGACAGCTTGTTCATCTTGAGATGCAGCCTGACCCATACACTTTTCATCATGAACTTGAATTTGACTGCATTTACACGAGAGGTGACAAAACCCAACCATTTGAAAATGTCTCAGTTTGGAGTGTCTGTCGGTACAATGTTTTATTTTGGTGCTGATGACTTGTGAGTCCAAACAAAGGCAAGTTAAAACCGTTTTACTAGAATGTCAGCTGGTGTCTCAGTCATAAAAAAACAACCGGCAATCAGCTTTAGTTGCTCAGTAAGATCATTTTAGTTGGTGGCCAAGGTGCATCTGATTTATACAAATAGTGTGAATAGAGCAGATTAACATTTGCACGGCTTATACTGTATGTGTAATTATTCTTAAGTTAAGGTATAAGGTCATGGCTCTAAATAGTTGAAAAAAGTCATAGTGCTTATTAGTAAAAAGAATCAAATTTGATCTTTGAAGCCTTGAAAATAGATTTGAGCCTGGAGGACCGGCTTCTGTGCCAGCTCAGGTGAAGTAGTTAATATATTGTAGTAAAAATCCTTGGACGATCACTGAAGGGCTGTACTGAGGGAACTCATTCATGTGTGGTCAAATTCCTAAAGCTTTTGTAATTTATAGATGGGAAGAGTAGACGCACCTTTTTTTTTTTTTAACAAAATTCTTGTGGAAGCAGATGATGAATGTTATTATGAGCAAAATGTCAGTCCACATGATAGAAAGTTTCCTTTGTCAAGACCAGAGTCTGGACTGTTGTTGTTCAGCGTGCCCGTTCAGTGATGACCTACAATTTAGATGAAGACTCACGGCCGAATGACGTGTGCAAAAATGTTTTCTCTCTGTTCACTCCTTGTGGTCATTTCTCTCTCTCTCTCTCTCTCTCACACATACACACACAATCACAAACCTGTGAATTCAGGGAAATAGGTGACTAGGTGAGAATACATAATCTTCTCCTCGAGGATGTCAGTCTTGTTGAGGAAGAGGATGACAGAGGAGCGCTGGAACCAGGGGTAGGTGATGATGGTCTTGAACAGGGCCTTGCTCTCCTCCATGCGGTTCTGAGAGGCACATGCAGCACAGAAATCACTAACACTGGGACTTGACCGAGCAATATTTTGAGGTTTAAAAGTCCAATCGCAAGCCCACAACAAGAGCATCAAAAATCTGAACACAAAGCGGCGAGCGAGGCTGTTGTCGACTTCAGAACGGCCGCTCGGCGACAAGCCCTGAGCCCAGAGAGCGATGCGCTGACTTCTCACCTCATTGTCGCACTCGGCCAGGACCTGGTCGTACTCGCTGAGCGCCACCAGGAAGATGATGGAGGTGACATTCTCAAAGCAGTGGATCCACTTCCTCCTCTCTGACCTCTGACCCCCAACATCCACCATCCTGCCACAGCAACAGCAAAACCCAACAACAACAGCAGCAAAAAGTCCTGAGATGAGCCTTCGGATGATCGCATAACTGATAGATAACTTTTTATTATTATTACTTTGAGGCACAGGTCTATGAAGGCGTATTAAGGCCACTGTACGGCAAAAAATTATGGACCTGGGCGTGGGGTAATATTCCAATAATTTTTGTGAGACTAAAGTTGTAAATTAACAAGAAAGAGAGAGTTTTTTTCCGCTTCACTTCGCAAAGCTGGATCCACCACACATTCACTCTAAACATTCACCCCCTGCACTGATACATAAATTAGATTTTTCTGACTATTCTGCTGCATCAACCTGCAGAAGTAATGAACTGAATGAATCACTGTGACTTCAGCCTTAGTGGAAATGAAACACTTTGAATCAAAACACATTTTCTTTTTTTGGCAATGTTTTTTTTTTTTTAATAAATAGGCCTAATAATTCTTTTGTCTGATTTTTTCCACATCTCAGAAGAAAAAAGATCTTACACTGCTTCAAGTGTTTGTTTAATGGATATAAAATTTTGGCTCAAAGTGCTAAATTCATTCACTGATTCAAATTGTGGTTTATAAGCTTGAATCAAAGTGAACTGTTCTAACAAAAAAGCCTCTTGAAGCAAATCACCAACGGTTGAATCCTGAATCAAACCCTCTCTGTGAAGCCAAAGATTCCCAGTCCTAATGTCAACTCATTATCTGGTTATACTGCTGCTCACAGGTCACCCTGATCTTCTCCTGGCTGTCCAAACAGGGAAAACCCACATGCAGTCCAACTTTAACCCATGAGGACAGGCGAAATAAAATGCATCACAAAGGGATCCTAGGCTTTATTTTCCTGTGTCAGTGTAACCTTTAATAACATCTGCTTCTTCTCTCCTCGCCTGAAGATGTCCATTTCCACGTCACATGGTTACTCTACGATGCCTGTGGCCAGTCCCTATTAGTCATATTATTATACATCGGCACCCATTATGCTAGACTTTTGAGACTTTTGCCATTAGTACACCGTATGATGTGTCTCACCTGAAGATGACGTTGTCCATGTCAAAGGGGTATTCTATGATACCTGTGGTAGGCACTCGGACTCTAAGGATATCCTGCAGGTCAGGCAAATAAGAGGGCTGTGCAATGCGCTCCAGATCGGTAAGATAACTGAAAATGGTAGAGAACAGGCAGAGGAAGAAGAGAAAAAAATAACACAATAATGATAATTTAATGGCTTCTCAAACAGGCAGAAATGACATGGAATCTGTCTCAGATCTAGATCATAATATGGGAAATCGCACTTCTCTTGGTTCATCAGACCAAATACCCAAAGTTGTTACCTGCACACAATTAGCCATGACTGGTCAAGTGTGCATTGCATTTGTGACCGTGGTTTATTAATAATGAAGAGACAAGAGAAAACAGAGTGAGCTGCTTATCAGAATCTCCATTTAGGGGATGGCTAATGAAGTACAAAAATATTATGAGTTAAATGGCATTTGCATTGACAAAAATAGCAACTAAAAGCTAAAAAAAAAATAGCTGGACACATAAAATCACAGAAAAGGTGGATTTTAAGTATTAATACCGCACTCATTATTTGACAAATCATACGCTACTCAAGAAGTGACATGTCTATTCACCCTCTAATTTTCTCACATAGTGTTTCTTTGTAAGTGCTATATTGTAACCACATAGCCACAGCAGGATACTATCTAAGTGATCACTATCTGGCAAACTGACAGACTCTGTTCTAGTTGCTCGCTATTCTGCAACTGATAATGTGGTATCTATATCATGAACATATTTATTTCTGTGAGCAACAGAGAGTGTGTTTATCTCATAAAGGAATATCTATAATAATACTGAAGTACTATTTTGCTGTAACAGGAGCGAGCAAGGTTCGACTAGCTCTTTGTATTCACTATTTAGCAGAAAGAGTCAGAGATTGTGTGCATTTTCTATCTGGCAGTGTGTGAACCAAGTGTATCCTTTATATACAAGCTGGCCAGCTAAAGTCACCACTCTGATGCTCACTATTTGCTGTTTGATACAGTTACAGCCTTATGTCTAATGCTCACTATTTGGTGGAGTCGGAGAGCTGGTACTCTCTGCGTCGGTCGTAGCTCTCTTGCACTCCTGTGTCGTTCCATAGACTCTTGATGGCCGCCACATGGTTTTCATCTAATTTATCCACCTTATCCACCTCCACCTCCAGGATAGAGTTTGCATGGCTCTGTGGACACACACACACACGCAGACATGAAGACAACTGGAAAACGTTCCACCGACAATTCACCATTCTTACTTTTTAAAAAGGGTCCGTGAGAGGAAAAGGGAAGGGAAACAGGTGTGAAACAGCTTCTAGTCCTTACCTGGTTCTGGGAGTCTGAGAAGGATATACTGAGCATCTCCATGGCTCGTATCATGGACTGCATGGACGTGTAGATGTTCTGATAGACCAGTTTGGCGTAGCTTTTCTTGTCCTCCTCTGTGTAGCCTCCTCCATGGATAATCCTCATCTGTTTGATAAAAGTGCTCTTTCCACTCTCTCCGGTACCTGGAAGAAAATGAAGAACAGCAAAAACTTTTACTAAAACAACATCTACAGAGTTATTTTTCAAAGAATGCCTCTTGAAACAGAAGCATTTTATGACCTGTGACGGCTGGTGTTGGACAGGACTGGAGATCGAAGGTTGCAAGGAGTTGATCTGTTACGCCACCAAGGGACAGAAGTTGGAAGTGCAGTGCTGATAATGAATTGGAAACACAGCAGTAACTATTCTGTGACATTGTGATCTCAGAATGGTTTGCCAATATCTCCAACAAGTTGTCCTGAACATTGTAAAACTCCACATAGTTAGTCATCTATTCATTGTCAGAGTAGTAGCTTGACTCTTTTGGCTCATTTCTAATTTTAGGAGACCGTCAGCTAGTTGACAGTCGAGAGAGACGGAGATAAATCACACTGCATCTACACACTGCACACACACTGAGAATATGCCCAGTGGTTGGCTCCCAGTGTGAAATGAATTTAACACAGTGGTTATGTTTCCAGTCCACGGCTCAATCTGGCACGAGTGACTTTTTTTTTTTTTTTTTTTTTTTTTTTT
>OMLB01011951.1:6214-29399 GCA_900302555.1 Myripristis jacobus | reverse complement strand
GAGTATGTTCCAGCTGGTTAACCATTAGATCTAACCAATGATTCACACACACACACACACACACACAGAGACACACACACACATACACACTCACACACACACACACACACACTCGCCCTCGCGCACGCACACACACACACACACACACACACACACACACACACACACACACACACACACGCACACGCACACGCACACACACAAACACACACACAAACACACACAGGCATTCATCATATGCAGTCAGGCGGTTTTAAGGAGTATGCCTCACACTGGGCTCACTAATACACTACTGCTCTCTTTCTTTCTTCCTCACACACACACACACACACACACACACACACACACACCCACACTTGGTGCCATAATAGCATTGATCATATGGTGCAGGGAGTTGAGACTGGGTCGAAGAGCTCTCTTTATACTCTGAGCTGCTCAGGAAAAAAAGTAAAAATTATACTGTATGTGTCCACTACTTAAAAGAGCTCTCCTATTTTTAAACTCTATGATGAAAGTAAGACATTTGTACTGTATATAAAGCAGTTCATTTTAATAATTATTATTTTCTTGGTATTAAAGGCGGCATTTCAGTGAAGTGCTGCAGTTTCTCTGAGTTTGCCTGACTGCTCTGGTCTGCCTGTGTTTGCCTCCACCTACTTTGTTATTGTATATGACTTGCTAATGATTATCTATCAAATCTCATTGTGTAGATGTTTTTGTGAAAGCACCACCGTCGATATCGGGGCACTGGTCCCAATTATCCTGATGTATGATTTTGTCCATATTGCCCAGCACTAGTCTAGGGTATGCTGCCCTGCTCTGAGGTATTTGTTTCTTTGTCTATTTACACTGATTTGTTATTGTTTCCCTTTTCTGTTTTGCATTATTGTGTGTATCAGATATTCAGTTAATTGTATTATCTTTATGTTATATTTCTCCTGCTGTTTTCTCATTTTTGTTCCCTGGCTGGAGTTTTCTATGTGCTTGGTGATCTACAATTTCAGTTTGGTTTTTATCTTATTAAACATTTAACCATAACAAAGTACATCATATTAGTTTTTCAAGTACTGTCTGATGACTTTCAGGTACTAAAATGGTTATACAACATTTTGGAATGACACACTCAATTAAATGTAGTGTCTTTAAGACCTTATTATACCGTTGAATTTTGAATAAATTTCAGGTGCCTGGGGATTTTGATATGTAAATTGTTCAGCGCTTAAAGAATTTTCAATTAAACGAACAAAATTAAAAACACTAAAAAGAGAGTAAAGATTTCCCATGACACCAAGGAAAAAGAAAATTAACGCATAAAAGCTAAAATTTGTATTCACAACTTTTTTTCAGTATTCTTCTGTATGAATGACAATGATGCTCTGACAGAATAAGGTGTCTTTGATTTATTTTACTTTGAAGGTGTGTTCAAAAACAGATTTCAAACGCAGTGGTAGCGCACGTGGAAGTCGCCCTCTTTCTGACACACACTGCATCTGTTCTGCATTACAGCGGCTGGATTTGACAAACAAATCCTCTTGTCTGAAGAAGTGATAGTGCTTGTAAAAATCTGGCCTGCAGTGGCTGCATCTGGCAGAGTCATCTGAGGCATTAATTACAGAGGTAGCTATCACAAACAACCCCAGTCCTGCATCTATCTATCCTGCTGCCACTGCAGTAACGTCCTCTGCTAGCACTGCGACGGTCACTGTACAAAAAAAACAACAACTGTAAAAACACAAAAAATACAAAAAAAAAAAAAAAAAGTAATTTACGGGAAATGTTCTGCAATTTTTTACATATTTTTCCTCTTTTTCTATTAAACAATTACATGCCGGTGGATTTACAGAGGATTGCAGTCGAGTTTAGCAGCCATGACAGTCCAGATATTGCAGATCGTCTTCGTCAGCTGCTCATGTGGTTCACGAGTGTGGAACAGATTATAGCCAAATTCAAAAGCAGATTCTAACGTAGATGCTACAGACTCCTGTAATCTTGTCAGATTAGGCCACCTTTTGAATTGTATGCCTCTTGCTAGAGCAAAGACATTACCGACTCTTAGGAATCTTACCACTTATAGGTGTAAAAAAGTTTCTAATGAGATACTTTTAACAATATTTTTGTCATACTGTCAGTGTGTGTGCAGGGCTATTCAGCGTTACCTGCGTGAAGGGGCGCAGGAGCAGCTGCTGAAGACAGAAAACTGGACATTAAACACAAAGTTCTACCAAACTTCAATATCACTTTAAAGGATAAAGCCAGTGGCACTTGTATTTCACTTATTTTAAACATGGCTTATGAAAAGAGCAAAAACTGCCATGGCTTTTCATTACTGCCAGCTCATTACTCCATCTAGCCACCACCAGAAATAACTCATATTGTATAATTAGTTAAACATACTGAAAATGATAGAGGAAATAATTTTCTAAAGTAGTCAGCTGTACCATAATTTTAATGTTTAGTTTTCAACCCCTTACAAAATGTATATACTTTTAATGAGGAAAGACTGGATTGCTGTAAACCCCTTAAATGTCAGCTGAACACTGCAAATGTCAAAAGCAACTCAGGATGTACTTTGAGTTCCTGAGGATTTTCAAAAATGAACACTGAATAGTTTAAATACAGCTTTGCAGTCAGTATGAGTTACCTGGGTTGTATTTTTGCAATGATTCTTGACATTTGAAAAACTTCGAATGTATAAACAACAAATGTGTACAAACTAGTTAATTCCTTGAAATGAATGTAGCTACTTGTCATTGGTATTTTGAACTCTGGGCCAAAGTTTTTGGTCATGATCACTGTTAGTAGTACTGCTTTACTGCATGGGCATACACAACAGCCTTTGAAAAATATGATAAACATTTTGCTAGACACAGTGCACACAGTGTAATCATACTGGTGTCAATATGTTGTCTTTTATTTTTGAATTATTCTAGCTCTCGTGGAGAAGGTAGTGTGTCTATGAGAAAAAGGTTCCTATCCAGCAATTTTTTTCAAGATAACATACTGACAATGCTATGACAATTGATTATACTGTGAGCATCATGTTGTGAAAAACGTTAAGCAAGGTTTTCAAAGACTGTCACGTATGCCCGTGTAGTAATGTGGGAGAAGGCCTCCAGGTATCACTGGGCAAGGAGCAGGGAGGGAAATTTCTTCTCAGTTTCTTGGATACTATAATAATAATAATAATAAAGTCTTTTCACTCTTTTCATTTACTTGAAGATAACTTCTTTATTAGGGTTTGTTTGTATCGCTTCTATATCATTTGTCCTTCATGATGGCATGATGTTTATATTGTTTGACCTTCTTTAACTTCTTTTGTAAAGCTGTCTGAGACTTTGTTTTTTGAAAAGAGTTACATAGAAAAAAATATATTATTTGGGAGACACTTTGTTTTGACAGTCCCCTATAGATGTTCAGCAAATCATCAATTAATTGTCAGTTACATATCAGCAAGAGGTCAGAAGAATGTCAATAAACCATAAATTACATTTTATTTCAACAACGTATTGACATGTCTACTGACATTCTGCTGTATGTGTTTGCTGAATTTTAACCAACATGTAGGCCTAGCTGACATTACTGCTCGATGCCCGCTGCATTATTATGAAACCCGCAAGATTTCTAGGCAAGGCATGCCCAGAAATCAGTTGGTCAGTGTTAGGCTTATGGTTGGGTAAGGGCTCATGTCAAGCCTGTTTTAGCTAATGGGCAACAGGTTAACGAATCTTATGACCAATCACAGCGCTGGTGGGCGTGCCCAGAACTCCGCTGGTATCAATAATGGTGCTTTACAGACGTGTTGTTGAAATATGATTTATGGTTTGTCGACATTCTCCTGACTTCTTGCTGATATGTAAGTAAGTTATCAAGTGGCATTCTGCTGAATATCTATAAGAGATTAGCCAAAGACAGTGTTACCACCATTAATAACAGAATATTGTAATGCAAAGCTCCCATCAGAGCAGCAGCAGTGCAACAAGCATGTGGGACTTCTGCAGCTACAGAAAAACCCATAACACTCGTACAATTTCCCTGGTCCTGCGACAAAGACACTGGGATGCAGTGGCTACAGAGGCGGCCAAATAAAATGCACAAAGCACTTACAGATGACTACTGCACTGCAAAATTACCAATAACTAAGCAAATGCAGCAATTTGACAGGAAACTAACTAACTATTACAGAGCAGAATGACACTACTAAGTTCAAATGGTTTCTCCCTGCTGTGCCAATTTGTTCCTTTGTCTGTCCCTTTTGCCTGACTCCTCTGCTCTTCAATATTTCACCCCTCTGCTTCTTTCTCCTGCTCCCTCACTTCTCGCTTCACTCCTCCTAATGGGTACTGACCAAAAAAAAAAAAAAACGACGTGCACATGTACATGTAAAAGCAAAAACACGCAAAACCAGATAACCATGTACCCACATGAATGTGCGCACACACTCTCCACTCAGAGCTAGTATGAAAAAAAATGTCCTTTGTGTGCTCTTTTGTTTGGCATTGGCTGTATTTACATGGACTTGAATTGGTCACACCCTGGATAAGGTCACCATCAGGTTAAGCTATTTACCTGAAACTTTAATACTCTGCCATTGAATATCACTGTTGCCGTGAGTAAATCACTTAAAAGAATATATCTGTCTAGCTGTGATATCGTAGCCTCATGTAGCAAAAAAGTACAACAATTATGTTCAAAAATAGGTTACGTCTAATTCAGGGGAAATGAAAATCCCAATTGTAAGAATAAATACTGCTTTCCCCCTGTTTTTGTGTTGATATCAAAATGTACCTGCAACACTGTGCAAGTTGGGTTCACCCAGAGGGCATAAACTAGAAGTGAAAGGAGTACGATATTTACATACTGCAGCAAACCATTTAATGTAAGAGTAAGCCACGCATCTTTTAAGCAGGTTTCTCATGAGTGTGAGCCTCACCAAGGTTATTCGAACCATGCTGTGACATTTCAGTGCCTGGGTTATTTGAGTAACCTGGACAAAAATGGAATTCATGGAAACTCAGCCACTGAGGATCAGGGAGCACTATCTCTGTATCTCCAAATGTGTGTGCGTACATGAGGTTGTGTGTGTGCGCTTGTTTGTTTGTTTATGTTTTTTCGAAGTGTGTGTTTGTATGCGTGATGAATACTGATTGAATAAGTCTGCTATTCTTTATCTCCGAAAGGTATTTTGTGTTCACTGTTCAGGGACCTTCCACATTGTTCCGCACCTTAGGTGGGAGTGCACAAGGATGCATAATAAGAATTGTAAATGCTTATATAATTGTGTGTGGTATGTGTTTTGAAGTAATTAACTGTCTAGACAGACAGCTGGGTAATGTGAGGTTCATTAACGGATTCACACCAACTCCACACACACACACTCACACACACACACACACACAGATACACAAAAAAAACACACACACTTGGACCTGCTGACCAATAAGAACTATAGTTTATAGCTGCTGGGCCGATGTGATCACTACCCATTTCTGACCTCGGATGGCCATAAAGCGATGTGTGGTTACTATTCAGCAAAAGGGTTGCCATGTTTAAAATTGTAAAAGGCTGCCGTGGTTTGCTGAACTGTCTAAATAAACAAGTGTCCTCTACTATGGAAATAATCACATAATCAGTGTTCAGCAGAGGCCTCCATTTCCATGTATCAAAACAGTCAACTTCTCATGAAATAAAAGAACAGGAGTTGATTCCCTTGTGGAAATAGATAGGTTTTTAATCTGTATTATGAATATCAATGTGCTAGCAGTGCTTTTTCCTTTCAATGATTCTAATTTCAGCTGTCAATCAGAGAAAAAAAAAGACAAAAGGAAAAATTAAATATTAAATATTAAATATTGAAGGCAAAATTGGCAATTTGTGGATTTTATGGGATATTTATGACATTCTTAATTGGATCACTTCACATAGGAATAGACTGTCAAGAACGACAGCATGTGATATTTTTGGCAGTTTCATTTGAAGCTCTGAAAAAAAAAAAAAAAAAATGCTCCAGCCTACTCCAAAACACAGTACTTGCCAGCCATACTATTAAAGCCACCTGTCACTCAAAACAGGATCTGAGAGATTTTCCCAAACTGTTGCCATGACAACTCTACAACAGATGAAAACTCCACAGAACTGAAAATAAACAGGGCTTTCCCGGGCTTTTGGAGAGATTTAAGTGATAATGTTGCCAGAGCTTTGGGTTTCAAGCAGAGAGACAGGACTGAAGACTCCCCAAGAGCATCAAGATTTAAGAGAAAAGTTAATGGTATTGGAGCATAGTCAAGCACGCCGCGGAAGTCAGCGCTCGCCAGTTCTCTCACAATCCGGTGGAAGTTAACACATGCCACTCAGCCGTGAAGTCAGCAAGGAAAAAGAGAGAGAGCAAGGACTTGAGAGAGAAACGCTCATGTGTTCCTTTGACATGCATACATATAAATAATAATAAATTCTACCTTTTAGTTTATACTGTTCAATTTCTGTTGACATTGTGGAGAATGTGTACATTTAATTCTACGTTTATTACTGAGGTTGTAGTTTGCAGAGGTCTTGTACTGGACTACGTTATATTGAGAGGTGTTTCTACTTTTTTGTCCCATCCATTTCTGTCTATGAGGGGGACAGAATAGTGGAAACACCTCTCGATAAAATGCAGTCCAGTACAACAGCACTATGAGCTCAGTGCCAAACATAGAACTGAAAACACCTCTATTACTGTGACAAAAAGAAAACCTTACTACCCCCTGCTGTCACCTGACTACCCCCTGCTACACCTTACTACCCCCTGCTGTCTGACGCTCACAGCCCATCTGAATGTCCACATCTGCATATGGTTTCAAATAAGTAACATATGTGGCCTTCATTTTTAAAATCAGACTAAAGAAAGCATGTGACATAACCCAAAGCAAGTGTACATCATGTTTTAATCTACTTGAGTAAAAATTAATGGAATTAACATTTCCTAGTGGAATTCAACAGTCCTGAGAGAGATGGGATGGCTAGGCTATAACTATACTAACAAACTGTAGACACACATGAACACACCCCACTGTACTCTGTAACAGCCCTCTTAAAAAAATAGGGGTGTTGAACTCAATTCAAGTTGAACTGGGTGCTAATTTAGCAGACAATACTTTGGCTAGACATATTGTATATGCTACATGGAAACTTAGCAAGAAATGTTGGGTAATCTGCTTACTAACTCATGCTCTGCAACAATGGGCCGAGGGTTTCAGTCTGGGTCTCTGCTATACCCTGCCAGTGAATGTTGATTACTGTTAGAATGGGAATGAACATTATTTTGATACATGAAACTCAGAAACTGATTTGTTACTATGGCAGAGACACCGATTGCTTCATTCATTCAGCTCCCCAATCGCATTCACACAAATTGATACTCATTTATATGACAGCATTGGCAAAGTGCTATGGTAGCCTCCTTAAATGTGCAGATGGACATTTCCATGATTTACCGCAAAATGACCTTTCTGTCCTTTCAAATTCTGTTCATGAAATGAGGCTCATTTCTATGATAACATTATTAGAATTCTACGTTAGCAATCTTAACAGTATCAAAAGGGATTATACTAGGCATTGCTGTTTCTACCCATTGAAATTGTATGGGTGTTCCATTCCAGTTTAGTAAGAACTGTGGGGACAGCATGTGCAGCAGCATGTTTTGACCACATCAGAAAATCAAATTTAATTTTCATATTGCCCATTCCTGGATTAAATCCATAAAAGCTCTGTGTTTTAAACATCAAAATATATCCAACTGCCCCCCACCTCTTGTCCTGACTTCACATCAGTTAGCTGACCCGACTACAGCTCTGTTCCACTACTGAAGTCTTTATCATTCCAGATGATTAGATTTTTACAACTGGATGGCTGGCTAATCTCCACTGGTATCATCTGTCAACAGTTCTCATCCTCTCAGCAGCTGCTGATGGCTACTGATTCTCTCTCTCTCTCTCTCTCTGCCTCTTTTCAGTTTCTGTGTCTCTCTCTCACACACACACAAACACAAAAGCTTGTAATTAATACACTTTTCAAAACATTCACATGATTGAGGTTACTTTGCAAAGCAATCACAGTTGCTAATAAATGACATTACTAAGGTGGTCCCGAAACTACAGAAAGCTAGACAGACAATACAACAATGGAAAAATTGCACAATAGGTACTTAGACAGATAGACACACACAGACGGACCAACACAGAGACAGGTAGGCATGCAGACAGACAGGTAAACAGACAGAGTGACTAGAGAGGACAGATAGATAATGTGACAGACAGACCTGTAAACCAGTGTGTCATCCCCAGAGCTGTTGTACTGGACCTGGAACATTCTGACTCCTGATACAGTACTCTGACTGGTCCATCTGATGAGGGCAGAGTTTCCCGTCAGCTCCACCAATGAAACCCTCCGCTCTGCCCCCCGTGTCTCGTTGTTTGGCAACGCCACCTTGGAGGAGGTTAGGATGTCCGAGGGGGCAGGTTCAGAGGAGGGGTCTCGGCTGCGGCTTGTGCTGTTGGCCAGATGAGGCATCGCCGTGACAACGAGTTCCACCCTCCCTGTGGACTCGCCTGCGGCATTGGTGGCAATGCAGGTGAAATTCCCAGAATCCTTCAGGGCAGTCACATTGATCTCCAGGCTTCCATTGGGGAAAACCAAGGTTCTGGAACCAATGGTAATTCAAATACAGCATGTGATATACTTAATTGATTCAGTCATTTAACACAAATGTGTGAGTGAAAACAAACCAGAACAACCAAAATAAATGAATATGTTGTCCACATGTCCAAAAAAAGTGCAATATAAGTTGCAGCAAACAAAACACAACACATCACAGTGCAATAGACTGTTGCACATCGTGTTGCAGATAAGAGGATTTAGATGAAGTGCCGAGAGTTTTCCACAATGTTTGTATAGACATGTGACATACAACAGTTCAATTCAAAATAGTATAAACATTTTTTGTGACTTACACTGCATATGCAAAAAGAAAAGGACCTGTGCCCGAAGGGTCATCATGGAGAAAAGCTCTTAGAGATATTTTTTCACAGCAGCCATTCTGACATGAAAAAGAAGGTAAATCAAGGGTGTTACCAATGGCATTAATTAGGGTTCTGTCCCATTTAGGTCTAAGAGCCAGGGTCTTGCTATTGTTCACATTGGCTCACTGGAAAAAAACTCTGCTTTACTTAAATAGAACTTTAATTATTGTCCTTCATAACCTGACTTTACCTGCTATTTCATGCCAAAATGGCTGCTGTGAAAAAAGGTCTATAATAGAGAAAAGTTAGGTGGGGAGGACAGTGAATACCACTCTCTTAGCTACCATCTAAGCTGCCAATTTAGAGTTTGTGTACCAAAGTGATGCAGCTATGTCCTTTCACTGAGACAAACACTATGTGAGACAAGTTACTCATAGTCACACCGAGGTCTGAGTTGGGGCAGTGCAGGGGAGAATTTTTAAATTACCCCTTTTGCACCTGCCTACAAGATTGCCAGATTGCTGACATTTGTAAGCTATTTCAGAAAGGGGCTCTCAGCGGGTTAGTCACAACAGTAGAAGCACCTGTCTCTATTTTCAAGCAATACAACATTCAGTAAGCTTCAGGAGAAACATGGCGTAGATCAAATATGTCTAAAGTGTATGCCAGTTACGTGATGTTTTTTTTTATATGACTGGCATATTGGACTTGCATCATTGCATTATTCATTCATTAGGCCTATTGATGGATAATGTGTTTTTATTTAATTGGATTTCAATATCAAGTGCGGTAATTTGGAAATAGATTGAGGCCTAAGAGGTTGCTCTGAACTGAATACAATATCACTTAAGCTAAATAAATTGAAGGTGCCATCTTTATAGTGGGTACTGAATACAAACGTTCCGTGGCTGTTGTAGTTATGCCATCTTTTCACTAGAGCAGATGCTGTCAGAAGTCAGACTCCCAGAAATACTGCGCAAGACGTCTGTTTGAGGAAGCTCCACTACGCACACCTAGCTGCTCCAGAGGCTCATTGGAAGGGCTTTAGTGAACAGAGAGGATTGAAATCTGAATGCCATCTTGAACAGTTTTGTGAATAATCCCTACTTACCTCAACTCTGAATACAAGTCAAAGTGCCATTGTACAAGGCATCTAACCCCCAACTGCTCAAATGGAAGTACTCTGCGAGTTACAGCAGAGGATGGTGGCTATATTCGCTACCCCACCGTGAAATGCATGAATGACTGTAATAATGTATTTGCCACATATTTAATAGAAGAGAATAGAAGCCGTTATTGTCATTGTGCACATACAATTAAATTGTATGTACACAATTAAATAAAAAACAAACAATGTTCGAACCTGGAGCCATTCGAAATGAGTCGTCCTTCAGGGCTGATCCAGTGAACTTCAGGCTCTGGGTCTCCATTGGCTTTGCACTTAAGGCTAGCAGGCTGGCCTTCCAAGGCCACTGTATGGGGTGACTTACGAGTTAGCACTGGTGGGTCACAAATAAACTCCTAAGGAAAAAAAAAATCTTAATGAGTACTCTCAATCTCCCATGTTGACTGTTCATCAGTTTTTGCACAGTATGTCTTACAGAATCGTCCAAATGTTTCAAAAGGTCCAAATATGTTTTTCAGGAAATAAAGGAAATTATCACTTCCCTAATAATTTTTCTTCCATGGTATTGTCATTATTACTATTAGTAGTAGTTGTAGTGCCAATTTATTTATTCATGATACAGACATAAAATCAAGAGTTCACCTCTTCAGGTATGGTCCAAAAGTACTTGGCACTGAGGTCAGGAGGAGATGCGCATGTCTCTAAGTCATCTTCCCTGGTCAGTCTCCTCAACCAGAGGAGCTCACAGTTACAGTGAAGGGGGTTTCCACCAAAGCTCAACACCAGAGAGGAGAGAGGAGAGCCTTTAGACTTGGCGTAAACTGGGATTCTCAGGAACAGCGGGTCTGGAGGAATTTTCTTCAGCTTGTTGGATGTCATATCTAGCCTGTCAAAGGGAGTAGCAGAAGAAAGGAAGGGAGATGGAAACAGAGAAACCAAGAGGGAGATATCTTCAACGGATCAGTTGATCAGTCAATAATTAAGACAGTCTGAAAATCAGCAGTTGGTCGGTCATGGAGAGAGTAAATCTGTCAGCCAGCCAGTCACCCTGCCAGCTTGTCATTAGACCAGCCAGCCAGACTATGAATTACGTCAATAATTCTTTATTTATCTGGTAGCTGTTAGTGGGTATAGCGTAGGAGCAGTCACTTCAGCATGTCATCTATGTTTTATTGTTATAATATGATATTGTTTCATATTTTGGGGCTCTTTAGGTCTCCAGTAAATACAATGCCAGTCCCTACCTGCATCATCCAATTTGGCCCCATCCTTTCCTCTATCCATTCATTTACCTGGCCAGTTTGTGTAGGTTGGTGAAGACCCCTTGAGGAACGTTTTCTATGAGGTTATGGTCCATATTAAGGGTATTGACATTGGTCAGGCGCCCGACCGTGTCCCAGGGCACCTGGGCAAGGTTGTTGTAGCTGAGATCCAGATCCTCCAGTGTGGACAGGAAGTCATCAAAGGCATGGGGAGATATGGAGTGCAGCTGGTTGTTGGCCAGGATCAGATGGCGAAGGTTGGTCAGGCCTTTGAAATGGTCATCCTGGTTGGGGTAGAAAAAAGGAGATAGAAGAGAATGTACTGCAATAAATACCCTATTTATCTATTTATCTATCTGTCTATTGATATCCATCTTAGTGTACCTTGATCACTGTTAATCTGTTAGAGTCTAGATGGAGAGCTCTGAGTCGTCGAAGGTCACTGAAGGCTGAAGGGAGGATTTGACTGATTGTGTTTCTCGACAGGGTCAGATGTAGCAGGCTGGTCATGTTGGCAAAGTCCTTCCTCCGGACAGCTGAGAGGGAGGGAGAGAAACATGAGAAGAAAAAAAGGTGACAATGAATTTGTGTTTAACATAAGTTCCCTGAGTATTACCTTATATCACACAGGCAAAGAGTTGAGCAAAGAGTTGTAATAGGTAATGTAATTATGGATACCATTTTGATGTGGACACAGATCACAGTGAATTTCACTCCCTGTGCCTATTCTGTAATTGCACCAAATTTTGCACCAAAATTGATGGGAAGCTTAGAAAATGGCACTATTAACATGAATCAGGTGGTGCAGTGCAATACTGGTGTCCACAAATCTGCTTCCACCTCCCGCCTCTTCAGAGCACCTTTTACCACAGACAGAGTTATTGTTTGCTATTTCTGAGACTTTACTTGGTGGAGGTGCATTCACATCGTCCTCTCCAAAATGACAAAACCCCTTATGTATATGTGTACTTGTTTCACACTGACACATGTTGCTCAACTCTACTTAAACATCAAAAATATGATTCTAATTTAATCAAAGCAATAATGCCAATAAGGCAGCCTATACTGGGATAGATTAGGTAGTCATCCTTGCTCATATCTATCATCCACAATTGTTTGTATGATGAACTATAGGACAGACTTTCTTTTTGGTTAATTAAATTGCTATGGCTATCTGAAGGCTGCAGGACTGGTATGTCATTCCATCTGTAGCTTCTAATTTCGGGGACAGTGTGCACATTTTCAAAGTACTGTGCAATTACACACATGTTATCCAAAGTGGATACCTAAATCAAAACTTGTGCAACCAGCACAAGGCCCCTGCAGACTTCCATTTTACAAACTGCTTTGCTTTTGTACAAAGCAAACTGAATCACAGATCCTCACTCAGTGTCCTCACCCAGCGTCACACAACTCTGCGTTGTCAGAGTGCAACTGCATGCATCATCGTCTTTCCTGTGACTCAAACACAGAGCCTTAAGCATGGGATTTTTAATTGCAAAAGAAAAGGCCTATGGCTCCCACAAACAACACGGTGTGGCAGAGCTGTAGCAAGGCTGTAATTGTGTGGATTAAATTTTATAGTGATGAGACAGGAAACGAGTTTGTGTGTGTGTTTTTAAGAAAATACATTTTCACAGTTCTCTCTGGAAATCAAAATAAGTAGGTTACTTTAGTCAGGATTATTATGGGGAGTTTTCAGTTGTCAATCATGTAGACAGACTAACAGACCATTGCTTTATTTGTAGTATTTGCAGTATTGTGGTGTCACGGCGCACATCTAAAGGTTGTGAAATATGACTATTTGAGTGGAGTCTTCTCCCTGAATTGAAAACAAAATACAAAAAACAAAGAAAAAAACTGCAAGCTACCATCAGAATAATTGTAAACTTGTTTTAGTGCACCACAAAATTTATTGTAACTGCACTGTTATTGTATTGTGTGAATCACTGTTATCCAAAATCTGACTTAATTCATGAAAATAAAGCCATTTGTGTTAAGACAAGCAAAATTAAATGGTGTCCAGTGATACACGTTGTTGCTGCTCACAAACGGATGTGATAATGTTTGTCAAGGCACCATTTCACTGCTGACTCATAAAATCCTTGTACCTACAATTTTGGTGTTAGCCTCTGAGACCTGAGAACATTTCCTAATTTCAAATTTGCATAGCTTACAAACTAAAAATAATTATGTTTTTATTAAGTCCTAAAAAAACAGCCTTTTTCATAATATAAGGACTTCAGATGACTGCAGAATCTGATATTGTCCGACAGCAGCTGGGCGATAGTTTTACACACTGATGTGCTAAAAGTAATATTTTTACTTAAACAAAACAAAGCAGCATTTAATGTGAACAATGTGATTCAAATGAATATATCTGTAAAAAGTTATTAGTGATGAATCTCTTTAGTTTTTTGGACCGTGCAAAAGCAGCCCTTTATTTGCTTATGTTTCTTTTGTTTTGGGGGAATAATGGAACTGAGTTTCTTCATCTAAGTTAAGCCTGGGAAGATTACGTGCTTGCCTTGATGGGAGCTAATGGGAATACAGATTAAAATAAAGGGATAAAGCAACACTGCAGCACTTTAAAAATGAATGTGGCTCAAAGTATCAAAAAGAGACTCGGGTATAAAGAGAAGATGAATCATCAATGAGATTTGGATTTGCTGGACTGCTTTTCGCAGAAAAAGAAATAAAACATGTCAAAGTCTTTAATAAAGTACAGCAGTTGTTACTAAACTTTTTCAGTTTAAGGTCAAAATTTTTACAGTTCACAAGCTATGATAATGTTGATTCCTGTGGGGAAAGTCTCTTCTTGTTTGCCCCACCACACGCAGAGGTCAGAGAGCAGGGTCACATACAGAAGAGGACCCCTGTTGCAGATAGATTTTCAGTCTTCCCCAAGGACTCTTCAGCAGGGCACATTTTTGCCGACACAGCTTCAGTCTGGGTTTCTGGTTCATGGACATTCACCCTGCGCACAACATCCCCCTGCTGCCCAGGCCCATTAGAAATACTGGTCTTTTTGTCATGTGAATCTTACCACAAAATATGTTGCATCTTGTAACTACAGTGGTGTTTGTCTTCAGTGTTGTTAAATTGTGATATTACACTAGGCAAATTGATTTGGGGGTTCTGAGATAACATCAACAAGCTGCCAGCTGACAACAAACCAATAAGATCACTTCCACTTGAACAACCTCTTCAAATGTGCTCCTCAGTTAACAGATGCTCTAAAAAAAATGGAGTCACTATATTAGTAACTGACATTTCCTTGCATGATGTTAAACTATAATGACAAAACAAGATATATGAAAAGACATAGATTGACAGTGTTTTTAAAAGCTGTGACAGCTTAGGGATTAAACACTGCAAATTGCAAGGATAGATGGATGGATGAATAAATAGATAGATAGACATAGGTAGACTGATTGATTGATTGATTGATTGACTGAGTAGAGTGGATTGATGAATGGAGGTGAGGCCAACTTGAGAGAATTCCATTTCCATTTAATTTTGCCTGAACTCCGTTACTTAAGTCCAAATTTCGGACCAGGCATCTGAAAATGGTCTTTATTAGCTATAATTTGCAGAGGTTTTAAGAGGAAGTATGAGCAGCTGTAGAGAGGAGACCCATTTATTTTATGTGAAATACTTGAGGCTGCATTCTCTATCAAAGGCGCTATAGGAATATTATTTGTTAACTCCTCCTTGGGCCCATGCAAAGCTTTCTAAACTCCATCGCATCGCAGGATTAATGGATGAATGCAAACTGATGGACAGAAGGGTAAGTTACCAGTGATAAAGTTCTCTTGAAGCCGTAACTCGACGGTGCGCCGGTCGATGGCAGTGGGAACGAACAGCAAGCCTGTCTTGGAGCAGAGGATGGCCAGCGATGGAGAAAGGCTCTGGCACATGCAGCGCTTCGGACACGGCTGCCCCCTGCAGGCTGCTGCCAGCAACAGCAAAGAGAACCAAAGCCGTTCCATCATCTTCCCCTCAGGACCAAGGCAACTGGAAGACGAAGAGAAACAAACACTGAATTATAATGGATCAAAAAGGACAGCATCACAGTTGGAAACTGGATAATTGCTAATGCCCCTCCCCCATGCATAAATACGGCTGAGGTGACCTTTAGCAGGGCCTGTAATAAGCAACTGCCAGACTAGCAACAAAGGGCATAAATACAATGAGCACCATATTTTTATTGATATTATTCCAAGATGTCTGCTTTTCGAGGAGACTGACTGACACGTTTACTTTTGCAATGAAAATCCCACTGAGCACAGTACTCTTTTTTTAGAGTACTCTTCTTCATTCTGACAGTGAAGACAGGAGAGAGCTAGGAGAGCCAGAAGTGAGAAGGGGATCATGGGTGACACAGCTCCAAGAGGCGGACTAAAGCACATAATACTGGGGGTACATGATATGCGGCTTGGCCAACGAATCTCCAGGACGTCCACCGTCCATTATTTATAACCTACAGTAGACTTCTAAGGGACCGAGCGGGGCAGGTGGATAGAGAAGCAGGAGCACAGTGTATCATATAACGTAGTGCTTTGTGTTCACCTCATTAAAACTTTATTCAACCAGGCAGCTCAATCGAGAATCATTTCCACTTTAGAACACGTGTGTGTGTGCGTGTGTGCGTGTGTGCGTGTGTGTGTGTGTGTGTATGTGTGAGAGAGGAACAACTCTAAACCCATGGTGTGTGATTGTGTGTGTTGGAACCAGTGGGCAGCAATGTATTGCCTGCCCAGTCTGACTGCCAGGCTGATCAATAGCATTGAACCGTATTAGGCAGGAGGCCTGTAGTCTGCTCTTCCTCCACCTTCTTCTCTCCCCTCTGCTCCTCCCCTGCTCCTCTACTCAACACCTGACATGTATACACTCTCAACAGGGTGTGTGTGCAATAGTGGATCACAGTGGCGAGTTTGAATCCTTTGGGCCCATCCCACTCTCTCTATCTCACATTTTCCTGTGCTGTGTCTAATACAGTGATGCTGTCAGATGGTAGTGAAAAGCAAAGAACACAAATAAAATTACATGCAAAATCATGAGATGGCTAAAAATGTCTATGCTGAAATTTGATACCGTATTTCAGGTTCTCCATCCTCCCACAGTGAGGCACAGAGCCAAAACAATGGCTAGCTCCACCATACATTTCTTGGTTCCTCCTCGTCACGTTTTCAATTTCCTCCACTTGTAAATTTTTCCCTATCAATCACCATATCTCTCTCCATTACCCTCTATTATTCCCTCTACTCTACGACTCCACCCCCGACCCCACTCTCAACATCCCTCCCCTCACCTGCTGTCTTCTCTCTCACTCCGATCCTCCATCATTCTGCTCTCTGTCCGTGTCTAACCCTTCCCTATTTCCATCATTTTTTCAATTTCTCTTGCCTCCTTCACCTCCTCCTGCCTTCCTTTTCTCTCATTCCATCCATCCCTATTTTTAACCTCAGTGTGCACATCACATTTTGTACCAAAGATGTGATTGAAGTTGTATTTTCTTGATCTCCATCCCTCTCTCTACACATTCCTCACTTCTCCTGTTTTTATATTTATATTTTACTCCATCCCTTTTTCACATTCTATATCATTGGCTCTATTTGTCTGTCTTTATCTTGCCCTGTATTAAACTGTTCCTCCCCATCATATTCTCTGTGTTCTACCATTTTTCTTCTCTCTTTTTGTTATTCTCGCAACTGTACCCTTTCTCCATCTATCCACATTTCTGTCACTTTTCCTCCCTGCTCTCTACTTGTAATCTTCATTCATGTTTTGTACATGGGTTGCATTTCACATTTCCAGTAACTCTCTCCTCCCCTTCCTTTCATCTTCACTATCTCTGTTTTCTCATTATCATTATCTCTCACTCTCCCGCCCTCAATCTTTCTCTTTTCCAAGGCTCTTCATGCTTGCTTCATATTTTTCACATCATCCATCCCTCTTGCTGTCTCACTCATCTGTATGATGCATTTATTGCAATTTAATGCATGCATAGTACGGATTTGGTACCAAAGGTTATTTTAAATGCACACGCCCCTCACTCAATTCACCCACTCATCCAGCGTATGTATTTATGAAGCTGTTTCATTATGGAAATTTTGAACATTCAAACACCTCTCTGTTCACCCACTCATCCAGCTTGCGTATGTACTTTTGAGGCTGTTCAATCATGAATGTATGGGGTTTTCTGGTTAATTTGATGAGGGCAGTAATGATCAGTCAACTACAATTGCTCTGCTGTATTTGTTCAGCCAAGGGGACTTAATAACAATACTGAAAACAGACTGTCTGCCCTTGTTACCAATCAGACTGGGTTGTCAGTTGTTGTCAGCAGTATGAATGGGTCGAAGTAAGCACTACTGGTTGTGTTTCACACCACAAGACAGGTCATCTACTGTTGAAGGGTAGCTTGAAACAACAGCCAGTTTCCTCGGGGCAATCTCTGTGTTAGCCGCAAGCAATTAAAAATAGGCCCTGGGAAAAAAGACAAACTTGTTGCAGCAGCATGGATGAATCATGTGGTGGCCATTATAGAGACACTCCAGAATCCATTTGTGCTCTCTCGTTCCTCCTTCAGAGATAAAATGGTAGTCACCATGAAACCAATCCAATCCTGAATCTATCCTGCTTTTGGGCCTACAAAAAAGTGCTTTCCTTAAAAAGAAAAGAAAAAAAAAACAAACACCAGAGGCTTCAGACTGCAACAACTCAGTAAATTCCAGAGAACTAACGGACAGTCATCACGCTGCACAAATATCAATTAATCGTGTTTTCCTTGCACCAAGTAAAAACAAACCCACTTGTTTCCAGTGTTGAACCAAGTGAAACTGCACTTGAAAAAAATATGTTCCCATACAACTAAACTGCATTTCATCATTATGTTTAGGGGTCAATGCATTATGTCTCCAGTTAAACGTGTTTCTGACATATCACAAATACGTTTCCGATCAACATATCTTGGATTGCATGTTAGCCATTTTTGTTACTTCAGCCACCAACAGTACTTGGCTATCACTAGGGGAAGGTTAGCATTAGGCACAAAAATCACTAAGTTAGGTAAGGTAATATAACGTTTGGAAAAAACAAACACCACTGTTACTTTACGCTGGATTAGAACCCCACCTACCTCCTAATATGAACATAAAACTAAGGGATTATAAACATTCTTCTGATACATTACAAATAAACAACAACACAACAAAAAAGTCCCCTTGAAATGTAATTGAGAATGTAGTTCAGCTGTATGTATTATCTCAGATTTTAAGCAGATTTTGTCACTTATTTTGAGATAAACACGATTTCTAAAACTCAGTGTGAGATGCAGATGTAGATTTTTGCAATGCAGAAGTAGGAGGTCAACTGCATCAGCTGTTTGTTTCTTGGCAGGATATCTCAAAACATTATGAATGAATTGGCATGAAGCTTTGTGGAAAGCTTTATCATGGGGCAAAAAGGCTTGATCACTCACTAACTGGCCAAAGGGGGTGTGGCAGCGGTCACACTTTTTGTGTCTATCAGCAGACATTAGAGGCACACCATCCATTATCGGTCCAATTTAACATAACGAGGAGCTCGTTTGAAGAGCTCATTTAGTATTTTGCCATACCGTTAGCATGGCAGCCTTGATGGCCACTGAACAAAACACAGTGCCGATTGGCCACATGGTGTAGTAATAATTGGCTAAAAGTGGCTTGAACTTGAACAGGCTTTTTTCATGCCTCATTTCAGGTACATTTATGAAAATGTGTGCACCTCCTGATGTGAAACAAGGAGGTAATGAAGCAATGAACGGTAATGAACAGAATAACAAATTTTTGGCAGTAAATTTAGTAAGTTTCTAAGTGGGTGTAAGCATTTGCTGCCACTTCTACAATGCATGTTTGTTTTCAATTCTTTTATCTTTCAGAGTTATACTTCCATCTCCATTGGTGGCATCAAACAAATTTTCTGTATCATATTATATATATGTAGAGCGGCTCAGGGTTCAGTGTCTCGCTTAATCCCACTTTGACAGCTACTGAACCAGGAACCGTTCAATTACTGGACGATCACTGTACATCCTGAGCCACACCCCTCCATCACATACTTTTTTTCATTTAAATTAATAAAATAATTCATCACAAAAAAGACTGGTTGGCAAATTGTACCAACCTGCTCAATCCCAACTAAGCTATAAAAGTGTCAGACTGCATTAGAGGACAGGTTAATCAGAGCAGCCCCACCAGAGGAGTGGATGCCAGATCAGACTCAGATGAGTCTAAACTACCACCATCCACACATCAACTGACAGGAAAATTAACCTAACATGTATTTAGATGGTGGGGGAAACCAGAGGACCCAGAGGAAACCCACTCAAGCTCCGTACATAAAGGCCCTGGCCTAGCCAGGATTTGAAGCCAGAACCTCCTTGCTGTGAGGTGACAGCGCCAACCACAGAGCCACCGTGCCACCAGTGTCAAAATATTAAACTTACGTATTATGTTTCTTTGTGTCTGAAAGGTAAAGGTAGGAGACATAACATATCTGGCATCATTCTGTTGTAATTACACTGGAGAGCTCTGCATTCATATTCATTTTCTACAAGTGACTGTTACAAAGCTGCCAGCAGAACATTGGGGATCTCTCCAGCAGTGACAAATGTTTCTGTTTTTATGTTTTCGCAAAGTAAGGCACAAACACACACTGACAGTCTCTTTGTTTTTCTTGACAGTATGATCTCAGCTTTGCATTTGTGAATCAATCAACAGCTCCCGCAGGCAGAGTATTTCTCAATGTGTTTAGGGCAGATACTGTAGCAGACTGTAAAGCTACTTTGCTACGCGTGTTAGAAACACTGGGATTGGGATGAACTCTGGGAGAGAGTGGCCATTAGATGCAGGCAAAAAAACACAAACTCCAAGACAATTAAAGGTACCGATGCTTAGTAGAAAATAAAAACAGCAACAAATGTAAGTGTCCTCAACGTAAGTACTTAAGAGCTCTGAGAGAAGCAGTAATTAGCAACACATACACCCCACACCTCCTGTTTACAGAGGGAAAATGTCCCTTCACGGGTCACATCAGCATCACCTGAGGAGATCAAAGATGGCCTCTGTGGTTTACTCGTACACAGTGGGTTTTTCTTTACTGCTTTTCTCAACCAATCAATGGAAATAGGGAGGTGTTTTACTGTAGTGCATATAATAAATACTGTAGGGTGGGATGCTATTTACACTGTGCTGTTTAAAGAAATAATGAGCTTGAACCTCTGTTTGATTAAAGCAGACTCCTCTCTGATTAAGTCTGGCTTCTTCAGTCACCAAGACACAGGATGCAATCAAAGCCAGTTAAGGGCTCTTTATTCTATTGCCTTTACTTCATAATGGAAAATTAAACGTTCAATGTTCACATTATAGAATTTGAGATCTAAAGCAGACAATCAGTGTTTAGCAATGGTCAAAAACAAAGCAGATTAGCCATAGCAGGAACTCAAATACAAGCAGTGTTACTGCAAACAGCCCTGACTGCAGCAATTAGCAACGCAAACCACCACACACACGCCACACAGAAGGAGAGAGGCAGACGCAGGAAGAGACAGTGGGAGACAGACAAGTCAGTAAAGACGATCACAGGATGAGCAACATACTGCAAGAAGAATGTTCGAAGAAAAGAAGAAGGGGTCGATATTTAGAGGGAAATCATGTTAAACTTGTGGTAAAAAAAATGGACAGATATTCAAAAGCAAGGGGGTGGTTAATGTCACTCATCTTTGCAAGACCAGCAGCATTTGCTGAGGTGAGTCTTGACTAGGCTTATGTGTTGATGCTGCAACTTGCATTGATATGTGTATTTGTTAAAGGGGTGGCACACCCAGTAAAAAACAGCCGTCATCATCCACCAAGATTTAAGAGGGTTAAGACCAACCGGCTGTCCAGCAAAGTGAAAATATCCCACTTGTTGGAACTGAAAGAGCTACAGGTCTCACTTGTGCTGAATCATTACATCGTCATAAATAACATGCTAAAAACACACACTTTGGAGGCTGGCACTAGTAGATATGATATGAGAAAGTCCATGCCTGACGTCAGCACTAGCAAAAGCTCCATACAGATCGAAGAGCTTTGCTTGCCCGCTCCTCTCCTCATATGTTGTTAGATTGGTAAAATTATCCTCAGTAAAATAGTGGATTTATATCCAGGAACAGCACACAGGCGGCATGTTGTGCTAACAAGCCAGCGGTCACTGTGACCACTGTCTGCAGAGGATGACAGGTGCAGTTGCAGTGTCAATCAAAAAAGGGCGGGAGGAAGAAAAACTGAGGTTCCTTTCTGATTGGATCGTTCTCACGTTTGAAAGTGACTTTTAAAACGGCTTGCTTGACTCAAGAGAAATCAACTGATGGGCCTCTCTCTGCCAGCAACTTTAGATTCTTGCAGTTTGATTATTTTTCCTACATCCAGTGATGAGAAAAAAATAAATAATATAAATAATAAATAAATAGACAAATTACATATTTTAGTTTACCATGTGTTTAAATCACTGAAATGATTTGTATTTGAATTCTAAGAAGTGTGGAAAGGTGTTACTGATACAGTGTGTGATTAGGCCCTACAGCAATGTGACTGGTATTAAACTCATGGGTTTACAATGACTACTGCATGTGAGAACATGATATTATTCACAGTTTGAAGCTGTTTTTTACCAACAGTAGTTTAGATAGTGTGTAGCCATAAACATTGGCTTTTACTAACACATGCAAACACAAATATTGCGATACACAGCTACAAGTGGAATAAAAAGCTTGGAAAAAAAAATTACACATAATTCATCATTCTCAGTCTGAACAATACCACTTGATTCAGGCTCATCGCAAAGTCTCTAATCCACAAGCCCGCTGCCTGCCAAAATGATAGACCGTCGCATCACTTTGCCAACTGCAGTCACTCAGAGACCACCTTTTAAATTAGTGAAAAGATAATATTTCTACTAAAGCAGTGAGCCATGAGCTATGTTACAATGATTTAAAGTGGTCTAAACGATTCTGAAACAAGTAAATCAAGTTAGCTGTTTGAGAGAGAGCTAAAAGTGTGTGTGTATGTGTCTGTGTCTGTGTGTGTGTGTATGTGTGTGTGTGTGTGTGTGTGTGTGTGTGTGTATGTGTCAAAGACAGTGGAAGTGAGATGGACTTCTCTGTTATCACCTCATGACAATGACACTGTCTCCCAATCAACCTGGAAGACTGTCATTCATTAAAGTTTAATTACAAGTAAATCACTGACTTGCTCTCTGCTCTCAGAACAAGCCATTTATCTGCATCTGTGTATGAGCATGGCGGGGTGTGTATGTGTGTGTGTGTGTGTGTGTGTGTGTGTGTGCGTGCGCGTAAATTCAGTCCCTCGGCCGCTCACTCTGCATCTATCCTGCTTTCCCAGAGTGCACCGCGTCCTTCGATGGAGATGGATCACCCTGTCATCCTCCTAGTTGAACTTGTGCAGAGCATGCTGTGTGTGTGTGAGTGTGTGTGTGTAGGGGAAGGTATGAACTTGCTTAGTGTGTGTGTAGGTGCACATGTGCTTATCAGGCATGCCCTCATTTCTGTGCATGTGCTCACACATTCATGTCCAAATGATATGACCGTGAGTGTTTGTTTACGTCTGCATTTCTGTAAACCTGTGATATTAATGTGTGTTTGCAAAGTTATACATACTAGTGGCATTAAAATCAATTATTAGATACAGATCTATGTCATGCACATGTATGAACATGGGTGCATGTGTGTGTGTGTGTGTGTGTGTGCACAAATGCCG
>OMLB01011940.1:0-11827 GCA_900302555.1 Myripristis jacobus | reverse complement strand
GATTACAGGATGGCTTTGACATAGTGACCAGTAATCTTCTGTCACTACAGAGGAACAGATGGTGTGTCATACGCAGTTTTACAGTGCTGTTTGTACGGCTCTGATATATGTATTTTCTCCTTCTGGAATGATATGATGAACGCGTTCATTAACAACAATATGATACCTTGGAGAGATTCACGTTTCCATAATGTTTCAACTCTGAGGAAATTCACAGACAAAATGAATTAACCCTGATGGGAAAATCACTGTAATATTGCTATAATATTCCCACAGGGACTTAATACTGTGCATGTAGTACTCAATAGCAATTTGATAGGGACCATATCACACTATGACTGTTAAATCTCAAATGGTATCATTATAATACTGCTGCAATATTCCTGAAGGGTTTTGATATGTGTCTCAGGGTTTATAGTGACCTTATGTTATTTTATGGCATGGCTACATTCCTATGATACTCACACAGAGATTTAAAGTCTAATAGCCAGTAGTAAGTTACTAATGACCTTGTGGTAGCCTATAGTTATTTATAGCTCTTTTGTGATATCATACTCAAATTTAGTCCAGTAACACTGCAGTTCTTTTTTTTTTTCCTTGAGGGAAAATCATTGCCTGTGAAAGGTGAACTACTAGTCCCAGGCTTCCTCTTTAGCTGTTCAAATCCTCTTCTCATGTGCGTTGACTGACTGCTGGTGATCTCAATCGGCTCACGGATAGCGGAGCTCCTTTCAGCGCCACAGCGAGGCAGCTGAGGCTCTGTGTGGGAGGGACTTAGTGAGAGCTCCCCTCTGTACCAGCCTGCCGCCACAGCATCGAGGAGGGATAGAATATTCAAAGCATATTCAGTGATAAGGCATTTTATCAGGCTCCATTATTTGCTCTAAGATACCGAGGGCGTCCGTGAAGAAAGGGAGACGCGAGGGATGCTGAAGTAGGGCGGTGAGTATACTCCTATGTATTTTTTCAGTTGTTGTTTTTTTATTAATAGGGATTATAAAATAAATACGGTTATTCATGGTTGGTCCACCCTGATACTGAGAGGCATCTCACTTCTTCTGTTGCATTCAAGTGAAGTATGCATTTGTAGTCACATACCTATAGCTTATCTGAAATTCTGATTACAACAAAGCTCATTGCCATGTGATCGAGTCGTTTTCTCGAAAGTATCAAACTGTGATTATTTGTTTCTTATTTCCATGTGTGAATTAGCTCCAGCCCAGCCTCTTACTCACATAGTCTCTGTAGGTTTGAAATCACAGTTCGGGGGTAGCTTAATCTAGGTTTACGTGGATTGTTTTCCTAATTGGATCGTGGGGCAGTTGGCTAATCACAGCCACTTTAAGCGCCTTTCACGGGGGATCCACGGATTTCTCTAAAACAAACCGATCGACTTTGAGTTAGTCTGGTTTGCACCAAGAGTATGGAGGTGTGTGCAGTTTGCGCCTCGTTCCAAATTACGCACAAGTTTTTGCGCAATGGGTATAGGGGGTACGGGTAATCTGAGAAAGATGCGCCATTTAACTTCGAAATGATGCATGTCCTCTTATCAGGGATGCTGTGGACTGAAAACGCCGCGGGGGGAAGACCAAGAGAGAACCAGCGGGTGGCGGCAAACGAATGGCTTCTCCAGAGCTGCTTTCCGTAGATAAGGGAGACAGGCAACCCGATCCTCCCAACGTCCTTAGCAGGGTTTCCAGCGTGCTGCACGTCCGCAAGTCGGGCGGATCAACAGGAGCGCTCCCCGGGGAGGACGGCTTTAGCCCGGCCCTCAGCTGCCAGGGCCGCTGTCATTCAGCACCAAGGACGGCGCCTTCACGTAAGGGAGGGACGGAGGTAAAACTCTGTCATCTCGCCGAGGAAAAAGTCCGAGTTTGCTGCGACGAGGAGTTAGAGACATCTTTCACCTACATCGATGAGAATGTTAACCTGCGACTGGCCAGTCCGGAGGCAAGTTGCAAAAGTATTCACAGAGCCGTGCGCAACGGCGAGCCTTGTGCAGAGACGCTCCCGGAGCTTTCCCTCATGTCCGAGGATGATCTCTCCTTAGGAGAGGGCTCTGGGTCTTCTGTAGACTACGGCTTTATCAGCGCAGTCACGTTCCTGGTGACCGGGATCTCTTTGGTTATCATATCCTACGCCGTGCCTCGGGATGTGTCGGTGGACCGGGACAGTGTGTCGGCGAGGGAGATGGAGAAGCTGGAGATGGAGAGCGCCCGGATAGGCGCTCACCTGGATCGGTGCGTAATTGCGGGCCTGTGTCTGCTCACGCTGGGCGGAGTGGTGCTCTCCACGCTGCTGATGATCTCTATGTATAAAGGGGAGATGTACAGGAGACAGCTCGTAGCGATTTCCAAGCGCTCCACCAAACTGTACGGTTCGATCAGTCTGAAAACAAGATCCAGCCCCAGTCACTCATCTGCACACTTGTCCCTGGAGGAGGACGTAGAGGAAACGTTGACTTAAAGTGCTATGCTGCACATGACACTTGTGTGTAACTGAAATATTAGTAACATCCAGCAACTTCTAGCAAGAGTGTAACACATTGTCTAACAAACAGCTGCATTACATTCAAAGTGTAGGTCTACACAGACCTGTACATGTTTTCTTATATAGCTACAGAAATAGAACAAATTCTGTATCATTTATCTACAGGCTAACCAGAATGGATAAGAAAAGGATTGTGATACTATGCGGGCAACATTACCAGGAAAAGTGCAGTATGTGGTATCTAATTGTTCTCAAATGATTAAGCATGGCAGCAGAACATAAAAGTGAGCAGTGAAAATCTTAAGAGCCTTGTGTCACAAATATTGGATCACATTTTTTGGGCCTGGGATGCAATCTCTGAGAGCCTCCATTTATTATTAAGGCTATTCATATTTAATGTGAATGTTTCCAACAGAGAAATGCTGCACAGACACATTTCAGGGAGAGAGAGTGTTTGTCCTCACTAGGTACTGAGGAGTAGGACTGTGGATGGATAGAGAGCTCTCCCCTATCCAGTCTGATGTGGCAAAATCTGCTCAGTGGTCCACATGATAATATCCAGTGACAGTCTGTCTGTGGAGCAATGCTGAGGTAAGCCAATAAGCTCGGCTCCATGCATCTCAGCCAGAGCTCCATGTCGGTTTGATTGTAGTGAGCAGTTTGACTGCACTTGACAGCATCAACTTGTACCGTGCATCCTCCTCTGCTCTCTGCTCTTCCACTCTGCTTTCCTTCTGCCATCCACTCACCTCCTCTCTCCTCATATCTTCAGCCCCCTCTCTCTCTCTCTCTATCTCTCTCTCTCTCCCCCACAGGAGAGCTTCCTCCTCCTTTCTGCAGAACTTTGGTGCTCCCTTCGACACATGAACAAGCTCTACATCTAAACTGTGGATTGCTTATGCAATGAGTGTGTGGGAAAGGTCCTGGGTGACCACGACTAAGTGCCTACAACACTTCAATTTTGATGAGTGTCTTTCTTTCTTTCTTTCTTTCTTTCTCTAATTTTTCTGTCTCCAACTGTGGAATGGGCTCAAGAGCAGCTAATCACACATGAAAGAGTTGCCCTACTTCCAAAACGGCACCACTTCAAAGAACTAACTACCTTTCCAAAGAAAGGTATTGTCCTTTTAAAAGGTTATATTTGATGTTATCATTGTGATTTGCTGAGGAATATAGCAGAGGAATACATTATGGAGCCAAGAGCTTATGAAAAAGAGGCTTTTCATGTGTAGAGTTACAAAAAAATGTTATTGCTCTAGGGACAAGACAAGTCCTTGATGAGCAGAATTTTTTAACAAATTCTCCAACCAAGAGGAATTCAGACTTTATCCAGTCTTGTGTGTTTCTCTCTGTGTTTATGCAGCCCTGCAAAAAAGGAAAAAAGGAAAAATTAATCCTCATTGTAACCTCAAATAAATCATGAACTCATGCATAAAACGTACAAACACTAAAATGTCTCATTTGCACATATATACACAGCAATACTAACCTTCCACAGGACCGCTGAAGTGCTGCCGCTCTTGGTGGAGTGTCACTCTGTTACCTTGGTTTCTCTCCTCGTCTTTTCACTTCACAGGCCATGTGATCTTAATTCAAGGCTTACATTCAAAACGACATGAGTCAGCCTCCATTAATGAGATGTGCTGCGAGGCTGATTACGCCATGGTAAATAGCTTGGGGGTCGATCATTGTTGTGCTTTCATTTGACAGCGTTGCCTGTGTATACTGTCAAAAGATATTTTTGAGTGCCCACCCAGGCTCAGTCAAATGAACCAGAGTGAATAGGTCTGGATCAATGTGAAATGCATTTTTCTACTCTGAAACTGAAAGGAGAAAAGGTATCTGAAATATTAGTGATGAAATAAATGATTACTGGAGTTGATTGCGGCATTTAAGATAATCACTTTTAATTGCCAAGCACATTGATATGGTGACTGCTGCAATGAACTTATGCTAATTTGTGTTACCCAGGCTTTCCATTTGCTTTCTGTAGCACAAGTGCGTGCATCCCCGAAAAAAATCACAACCACAGAGTTTTGGAATGGCAATAAAACGCCAAATGAAGAGATTTTCCAGGAAAAAAGGTAATAAAAGTCAACAATCCCAGTGTGGCAATGTTGTCCCGTTTCCTTTGGTAGAAAGAAAACGGGACAACAAGAAACGGTAGATCTGCTTCCAGTATGACAGATGTTACTGTGATGTTTCATTTAGCAGGATTTCCTGGCTGCCTTGGCCTAGGGAGCGGCATGTGACGCCCAAGTACCAAGCCTCTTTCGCTCCCTCTCACTAATATTCGGACTTAAAATCAATCTTGCTCAACACTTAAAGGGCAGCCAACAGCAACATGACTTGTGCCAGCCCTTATGTGTGATAGCACTGAGTAATTAATTCTAACTCCAGCAACAGTGAAGGCATTACTCATACTTCTGCACTCTTCCTCCACTGTCAGAGCCATATTCCAAAGTGGCATCATCTGTGAGAATGTCACTCTTGTAACACTCAGAGGATTGCACATGCCCAAGGGAACCCATTAACATTGCAGACTTCAAACAGACTCATCTGCAGCATGTAATGCACTGTACTGTAGGTTTTCAGTCAGTCACTACGGCTTCCTCCCTCTCTCCTCTCATCTACTTTATCCCCCCTCTCTCCTTTCTGTCCTCCTCCACGGTTGGCACAGCGCCTCAGAGCCAACACCAAGCTTCATACAGCCAACTAAATGTGTTTGGGGGATTTAATCAGGGATTTGCTTGAAGCGACAGCATTTTACACGCCAAGCTCAAGTGTATTTCCAGAGGTTTCACACATAAGCTCTTTATCCCTGAGCAGCGCACAGCCAAATCACCCTTATTGATATTTGGTTCCCTGTGAGCCCATCCCTTCAGGTAAGACCAGAGATCAGCTGAGCCGCTCCCATCAGCTAATTTCCCCAAGGTATTGTTGCACTCCTCCATATTGTCAATGATGATACTGTGGGTGTTTCTATATATCAGTTTCCCCCTTACCATTGAATGGGTGTGGTGGCTCACCCTACGGTAAGGAGCAGCTAAAAAAAAAACAACATCTGTATGGCTTTCAGTGACATTTTAGTGTCCCATGATGGTCTAAATCCTGTGTCTGAGGTTTCTTATCCTTGGGGAAATGCTGGTGCGTATGTGTATGTGTGTGTGAGACAGACAGAGCATGCTAGTGATATATGGAGGAGTGTATGGGTCTGCAGCGTACATGCATTTATTAAAGTGTGTGTGCATGCTTTTAACTGAGAGTAGTTCTTAGTCATACATATTAGATATAGATATATATAAAGTGTGTTTATCCTCTATATCCCAGTAGAGGCAAAAAGAGGCAAATTAATAACTAAATAATCTACCTATATTGATTGCTTAGGGGACCACTAAAGCCAGCCTCCTCAGGGACATGACTACATTCTTGGTCTCGTCGTCCACTGCCTCACTAAGACAAGATATTTTTAGCCGATGCAGCTCATTGTTTTGTAAATGTAGCCTCCAAAGCCGGCTGTTCAGGATGCACTTAGTCTGGCTGTGTTTTACATTCAGCCCGGGAAGGCATTGATCTCCATTGTTGAGACTTCCTCGGCCCTTTGTTTCATTTTTACATGAAATCAGCTTAAGGTTTGTGCAAAATCCAAGTTTATGCTGTACCCTTTTTTCACTTAGATAGCATCCATAGCCTGCCGTGCTGTTCTTCCTTATTTGTCTGGTGTTATCCCATTTTTTGAGTCCCGAACGGTTCAGCAATTTATTATGACGTGTGGTAAGACTAAACAAAACCCTACTCTTACAAGAAAGGACCGCAAATACTGCTCCGTGTCAAATCGATTTATGTCTCTGGTCAGCCGTGTTCTGCACCGCTGACGCCGAGGCAGTCCCGAGAAGCGCTTTGTCACTCGTTGACCGGCCAAAACTCACTGATGTTTCTTAGCTGCCTCATCCCTCAGTCGGCAGTCAGGCCTTCCATATCCAGACACAAGAACGTCTGTGGAGCCATTACTTCTGTTGTTCTTGGTGCTTAAAATCATTTTCTCAGGCGGCTAAACTATCAGTCTGCCGACTGCTATATGGTAGCACAGAAAGGAAATGAGGTGATCCGTTGGGTCAATCTTACAGTAAAACCACTCAACCACTGCAGGGAGGCAGGACAGGCTAAATCGCTCTCTCTCCCTCTCTCTGTCTGTGTCTAAGAAGTGGAGCAGAATAGCAAAGCAGGCATTTTGATTATCCAGTGCAGTGAATTTTAAATGGGCTGTTTGCTGTGGCAAAGGCCGTGGCCTTGCCAGTGATGTGGCCACACAGTGGCTGCTTTAACAACAGTCCTCCAGGAACATGCATCGCTTTCATCTGGTCCGTGAGCTGAATGCCTCCCCAGCTTAACATACATCGGTAATGTGAGTGTATTGGACAAAACGCAAGACTGGTTTATCTCTTAATCACTCCTATCATAAATCAGACAGTGTTTCTTGGTTTGATTTAATTTGTATCAAATTGCTAATGCAGTTATTTGTCATGCATGGCCGCTCGTCTGCGCTTGTTTCCCCCCATTATGCCTATGCATTTACCTCTAATCACAGTAATAATGATTGCTTGCTAGTTTGCTGCAGTAAATAAGTGGACTAGAATGTGGCCTTTGGAAAGCCCTCAGCTAGCAAGGGAGACATTACGACTCATCTGCTCCCACAAAATTAGAGCAAGAAAACAACACAGGCATCCTGAGTGACCCGGCACATTCATACCTAGACACAAACCACACTTATGCCTTTTCCACCAACAAAGAAGCAGGTGTTTGCACTAACTTTTGAACCGATTTTGAACCATTATTTGCATTTCCACCGAATATAGATCTGTTTCTGAATGGAAAAGCTGGTTCTCAGCTGGAACCAGAAAGCTCTAGTTTTCAGGTGTGAATGGAGAGGGTGCCTATTGTTCTACAAGGTGGAGACAACTACCAAGGAAACTTTGTGTTCTGGTTACAAATAGTGTTTAAAATGTTTTTGCTAACAATAAGATTCCCTCAACCATTCACATAAGCAAATAAAAACATCTTACATACAGTTTGTTTTTCACATACTCAGGCAGGGTCACCGCAACACCAAAGTCATGGTTACCTGAGTAAATGCCAGTTTTAGCCAGAGAGGCCAGTTCCTTAGTTTGCAACTTGGTCCCAAGTTTCTTGAACCAAATCAGTTTGAGAACCAGAACTTTTTTTGGTGGAAAAGGCATAACTGTGTCCTTGATAGATTGGAGTTTTAGTTTTAGTCAAACATTTTTGGAAGGCAGAGCTGCCCTGGAGGCAGAAATAAACCTAAATGAGCTGAGCCAAAGCACCACAGATTTTTGGCAAAGTGGACCACAATGCACCTTGACGTTTTGAAAATCTACAATAAGAAGAAAACAGTGAAAAAGAGAAGGCTTGAGAGACGAGGTGAGCTTAGCCACACAAGCCTACAGCCAGAGATGTTTAGGGTTATAAAGAGATGGCACACTAGCTATAGCAACTAGCTAGCCCTCTGACCCTGCAACATTAGGAATGCTAAGAATTAAGAAAAAAGGAGTAATTACCATTTGCGTTTTATTTATATTTTGACCAGAATTCATTATATTTGCCACCGCAGCCAACACCTGTGTTTACCCTGTGATTAAATGGCGGCTGTGTCTATCAGCTAACTTGCTCTCCATGAAAAGAAAAAAATAACAAAATCTGAAAAACAGATTATTTCTGCCTCCAGATCAGGTCTGGCTCCAAGAAATGATTGTTTGTCAGTTTGTGTGTATTAACGCGTTTGTGGTTTCCCAGCACCTCCAGTGCGCGTTTAGCCCACAGCTTCAATGTGGCCCGCTGACAGAGGAGGAATCCGCCTCAGACAATCAGCTCTGTTTAGACTAGGAGCTGGGTAGCTGATAGAAAATAGGCTCCATACTGGACGGAGTCGATGGTGTTGTTGGGTCTGAGGGTGGGACTGAAAGCAGGCACTGCAGAGCTGATTGTCTGCACTGCGTTTCATTTGCCTCCAGTGTTGTGTTACCAGTCAACATCGGAGTGCTGAGAGATGATACCGGCTGCTGAGGAGAGCCAGCAGGATGTGGAGAGGGAGGATGCTGACAGGGGGAACGCATGGGCACACATTTACACACTCTTGCACACACGCATATAAGTGTATGTATACACACCGACACACACACACACACACACACACACGTACAACTGCATGTGTGCACTACCTCTCAGCACAATTCAGACTCATGCCTTCATTCAAGATAAAATACAATGAAACTTTTGTGATCATCGTTTGGGAAAGCGGGTCATTTCAGCAGCAAAAAGTAACTGTGTAGCAGGGGAGAGAAAAGAATATAAATACAGAAATAGGATATAAACAATAAAGCAATAAGCTCAACAAAAGTGCAATGGAATGAACATAATTTTTAATATCATTCTTTCTTGCTAGCCCATTTAAGTTGCCTATAGTTATGACACATGAGAGCTGAACCAGATGGAAATGATTCCACGGATGCCATTGACAAGGAAATAATTGCTAAATGATCCCAACATGATAATTCATTTACCAACCATAATTTTCATTGTGCTCATTGTAGATTATCTTGACGGAAGGCAGAGGCAGGCCACACTGGGATGATAATTAATCTTCATTAACAGTTGTTTTTATTCATTTTATCCAAACATCTGCACACAGGCGTGTCTGAGAAAATGATCATCAATCAAGCATCTAATCATTTATTTAATTTAATCATTTATTTAATATTCAGAGCATTTTGATCATAATGCCCTATACAGTTAGTTTTACTCTCATACACATAATATGCTTTCATCCTAATGACTGAAGACAGCCTGAAGATGGCAGCATTAGACCTCACAAATCCAGCGTGCAGCCGAGCCTCTCAGCATCTCACTCACTGCCCCAATAAGGATCCTTTTGCTCTGTGAATAGGTTGGGTGAAATCCCTGGATTACGGTGCTGAGCTTTGTGAGTCACTAATAAAAATTCACATGGTGAATACCCTGCTGAAAGGTTCAGTTGCAATGTTTTGATCCAGAAACCGACCACTCTAACTCCACTTTCTTCTGTCAATGTATTCACTCCCGTACAATCTGTTTACTTGTTCCTGAGCACTCTTATAAATGCAGAAACACAACTTCCTCTGGAGGTTTTCTCCGAGAACCTTTTCTATCCCCTGTGTGGTATTGTGCAACATCTGGCTCCGGGCTGTGTATTGATCTTGACTGAGGTCGAAGTGAGGGGGCGGGAGGGTTCGCTGCTAGGGTGAGGGGGTACTGGTGGGACTTAAAAGCACAGGTCCTTTTTAAGGACCTCTTGTTTGTCCCAGAGAGCATTTACCATCAAGTGAAGCTTGACCGTTTGAGGAGAGCAAGGGTTGCTCCCACAGGAGATCAACCGGCCAAGAACTGAATAATTCATCCAGGCCAATGTCTTCTCAGAGCACCAGGAGCCTGCCATGATGAGAAGCTATAAAATACTCCATAGATCTTCTACCTCTCTTGTTCACTTTCTCTCACAGACAGACACGCTCTGTCAGTCTTCCTGCCCCCGATTCTCTTGCATTCTGTCAGTTTTATGTATCTCTCTCCCCTCTCCCTCTTCTCTCCATCTCACAGTTTTCTTTACCTTTCTGCCTCGGCACAAAACGTGTTTTGCAACTGATATACAGATGATGATGCCTGGGATCTGATGTCTTAACGCAATAATACCTCCACCCTGCCCCCCCCCACAGCCCCCACTCCCTTCGATGGTCTGCCGTGAAGGGGGCTCTTTGCGGGAAACTCTAGCATACAATCGTATCTGCTCACATCTCAAGTTTCCCTGTGGCACAGCACACCGATGTGAGGCAATACATTCTCATCATTCTAACCTTCAAATTCGCTTTCTCCTCCTCCTCCTCTTTCTGGAACTCCTATCCCCTCTCTGTATCCTCTCCCTTCCTCTCATGTTTCCCTTTTCTCTGTGTGTCCTCCTCATCCTCTTCTTTGCAATGATGCAGAGGCAGGAGAGAGCGAGGCCGACAAAGAGACGGCAAGGAAATGAAATCATGGGCGCAAAGGTCTTTTCTTGACATTAAAGATATCGAGGTAGCTGGTAAATATGTCCAGTGACCTTTGCAAGAATGTTTTTGTACTGTCATAGTGGATAAACTGCCAGTTTAAGATGGGATTTTGCTTTGATAAAGCACTCCTCCTGTGCTAATTGATCCTGTATCCATCTCCCAACATCCCCCTAACAATGAAATCCATGGGGGTTTGATTGCGAGCAGCTATGACTCTTCTTTCATAGAAACATGTCACAGAGAAAATTTCATATGCTGAAGTTAATAACATACTGTTGCTGTGATCCATAATAGATAGTGTATATGTAAAGAGGTTGGTGATGAGAAACGACCAAACATAAAAACTTATTTTTTCACTTTATGAACAGGAACATTTACAAACACTTAAAGAAGGCACGTAGAACACACACTGATCACCTTGATTCAGTGTGAACTTCGACCACAAGTACATCAGAGTATGCCTGCTGTCAGTTCCCTCTCTTGGCAAAAGGATTCTTTGTTTTTATCATCGTTATGCTTAAGACAAACTGTAGATGATGTAATCAAGTCCTTGGAGTCAACAATGCACTGAGGCCAGTATGGATTAAAAATCTAAATTCAGGGACTCAGTGCACTGCTGATACATTACGTCACCCGTTCTGCGCTGTTATTCATTTCTTGCAGCGTAATTGAACGGGCCACCAGTGATGTCATCTAAACAACTTCCATTCAGAAGTTCTTTTGTTGCTCCTGTATGCGACTAGGTACTGCAGTCCCATCACCATAACTCTAATAAATGGACCAGATATGGCGAGCCGAGAGCGTGCTTGGCCTCCACTGAAGAGATTGGCAGGTGTTTGATATCCACTGAAGGCTGCATGCCCCCCCTTAAAAGCATGTCCTACTCTCTAAACTATACAGTACAAGACTTGGGGCCCATCGAGAACAACGGATGAGTCATCCTGGACAGACTTTGACGGAGGTGACTACCTCTAACCCTTTCTGCTCATGAGATTAATGACCTATCAGCCTGTTTATTGACACAAATAAAATGACTTCTCCTCAGTAATGCCAAGGGTCTCTCCCTCTCTGTCTTCATTTCTCTGTACTTCTTAATGTCTCTTTCTATCACGCAATCCCCTCCTCTCTCTTGCTTGGTGGCCAAGGTTAGAGAGGCATGATGAGGAAGGGTGGGTATAGTCGGAAAAGAGAAGGGGTTGGGGGGTGGCGGTCTAAACAAATCTGTGTCCTGCCAGGACGTCCTC
>OMLB01011937.1:0-12231 GCA_900302555.1 Myripristis jacobus | reverse complement strand
AGAGGGGATGACATGCAGCAAAGAACCTGAGTTCGGATTCGAACCCCGGTCGCTGTGATCGGGACTAAGCCCTGGTACATGGCACGTGCTCTTTACCGATGAGCCACCGGTGCGCTCCATCAGCATTTTATTTTGCTGTTAATATTCTAATTATTTTGTCCTGAGTTGAACTGTCAGTGCTACAAAGTAATCACTGTCCTTTTAGAAGTCTTGTAACATTTGACTCAGTGTTTTGTGGACAAAAGAAAAAGTTTGAGTTGTATTATAGTCACCTCCGTACTGGGTGGTTGTGAGTTGGTGATGTGGGCAGATTCAGCTGAATTTAGAAGTCACTCACACACCACTAATCCCACCTATCTGTGCTCCCACTCAGTGTTGTCATGCAAAGTCATCACAGGCCTCCCAGCTCCTGCAGCCGGTGAGAGCCTTTCCAGTCATGAAGGTCTTCTGCTCGCTGCCAAAGGATCACAACTCCACTGAAAAAATAGTGAGAGCCCCACACACTCCCACTCAGCAGAACTCATTCAGACTCACACCCATACACAGTTTGTCATTCACTGAGTCCATATGTAACTTGCCACTTAGAAACAAACACAAAAAAGTGACACAAGTAAATGTTCTGGAACAACTGAAGTTTTGCCACATTGATTAAGAATTAACTTATCCGATGACTTATTATATGTTTAGCTACTTTGAAAGATTTATGAAACTGTGGCAAACATGGCCTTTAGTTACATTTTGTGGTGAAGATTTAACCTCTTGAACTTGGATTTTCCCTTCAATTTCTCTTCAAAGTTAAAAAAAAAGAAGAAATGAGTTAAATATTCAAACCATTCACCGTTTTATGCCTGCACCATTACATCAAATAGAAGACATCTAGATGGGATTTGCATCAGTTTGTACACAATTCCAAGTAATCCAGCAGAACATTTTTGGTATCTTTAGAAACCTTGAGATCGCCACAAGATTTTAAAATGAAAATGAACTCACTGATGGGACTAGCAGAGCTGAAGAGGTTGTGGTTGAGTTTTGTTAAGGATTTCTGAAAGTGTTTTGTGGTGGAACATGCCTCAATTTGTGTCACATTGTAAAGATTTAAAGCTAAACTACGCAAGCCTATTAGCAATCCTGAAAGTAATGTGTGCTTTATGGAGACTTTTTAATATGTAATGATATAAACCAATACCAACTCACACGGACCAGCCATTGCAAGCCCCCCTTTAGTAAGCCCCTCAAAAATAATCGCTGTTCATCAATATTACATATTTAGAAGTTTTTTTCTCATGAAAAAACATCCCTGAGTGCCTTGAAATGGCTTAAATGTAACTCTAAATCTTGCCCTAATTAAAAATGCACAAATCTATGAATATGCAAATACTGCCCACCCACCCCCCTGCCTGCTCGCACGCCGGCTTGTAACCCAAGCTCTGAGTTCACAGAACGTGTAGTCCCCTCCGGCAGCAGTCATGAGCATTGTGCCATATTTGATAATCTAACTATAACCATATTTGATAATCAAGCTATTTTTTTTCAGCAAATCTCTTAGTTATACTAATACTGTTCACGTGAAGCATTTTGAGTTGGTCTTGTTTTTTTTTTGTTTGTTTGTTGTTGTTTTTTTTAACTAAAACCCTTGAGAGGCAGAGCTCTGTGTTCACAAAATGCAGAGGAACCGCACTGTGATACTTTTTTTTTTTCAGTGAATCTCTTAGTTATACTAATATTATTCATGTGCAGCAACCAGTTGGTCTTGATGTTGATGATCACCACCCTGTCAGCTGATGGAATTGGCTGTTGGATTTGTGGCATACTAAATCCAGCTGGTATGCATGACTCTCAGATTTTAGGGCTGGATGCCTGCTGCTGTAACAGCAGTTATTGTCCAGATCCCGCACAGGAACAACAGCAGACAACACAAAATACACCTAGACCCAAGATTCAAGTCAATACAGTCAAGGTCAGACATTTTAGAGGACAGAAACATCAGAAAACACATTTTTGAGTGAAGAAAGACTTTAATGTTTTCGGCCCTTTTCTCCTCTTCTCCAGTGTTTGTAGCAAAAAGCTGCACTGGACTGGAACTGAATTTATTCACACAGTGTTTGCATTGTGAATAATATCAGCATCACAAGGGATTTATGGTGCATTAAATCACTTGAATTACTGAACAAATCAATTGTTGTGGTCCCTTCTGACAGAGCACCGCCAGCTGCCGTGGAGACGCTGGAGGGCCTGTGGTCACCCACTGGAGCCCTGGCATGGCATCTGTATGAAAAATAATAAATAAATGAATAAATAAATGTGTGTGAAGCCTGTTTGCCATTTGAAAATTGTATTGTGAGATAAAGTGACATATATGTAGTTTGGTTAAAGGCTTTTAATTTTACTGACCATGACCACCCAAAGTATAATTAGAGTCACCCTCACATGCTGGCAAATTGCCAGATATCAGGGTTTTTCCAGTTTTCCCAGCCACGTGCTGCTCCCAGCAGCATCACTCTGTAGCTGTGCAGTGACTCTTTTTTTAATATCTTTCATGTCTGAACATTTCTTTATTATTTGGGCCAGTATGTGTATTTCTGAGCCCACTGCTTTCACAGTCACACTGTGACACTGCCACTCCATCTGTTGTCTTTTATTGCTGATGCCAGAGGATAATCCACCCAAATCAGTGGCTGTTTCTGGTCTCAACTTCACTGACCGACACCAAAACCAATTCTCATTCAATTAAAGTTCACCATTTGTTTGAGTTGCTTTGACATCATATTTAGAGTAAAATTTTGGGCATATTTATTGTAATTTACATATTCAAACAAGCATGAATTCACAATAGCTGCAACTATGTATGCACATACATCCACTTATGCATGCAACCCACCCCACTGGAGCAGGAACCTCTGCTGACTCCAATAATGCCTCCTACAACAGTCTACAACAAACGGTTCATACTCTATAACAGTGTGTGTGTGTGTGTGTGTGTGTGTGTGTGTGTGTGTGTCTACAAAGTTTGGCCATGTTATGTTAATCTGTTTAGAAGTTATGCACCTTTTCATATAGGCAGCTCCCACTCCCACGGCCCCTTTTTGCCAGCAGACATGGAGAGTTAATCGGCTGTTGTGTGGCTCCTTCACCTGCCTGCCATCATCCAGGCAGTTTCTTATCTTTTTGTTTTGCTCGTCGGTGTGCTCAGTATATATATACCTGCTCTCATTCAGTCATTAACCGCCATTGTCCTAGTGTGTTGGCCAGTTTGTTCCTCCTAGTTCCCCACTCTCTGTTCCACCTTGCTTTTCCCTGGACCAGCAGTTCCGATTGTGCTTCAGCTTGTTAATATTGTAGCTCTGCCTGGAAATCTGTTTTACTCTCTATGACCATAATGATGCATGATGTGATATTGCCTGCCAGCTTCAGCCAACATATTCAACAATATTCTGTCTCTGCATGTACGTCTGCATTTGGGTCCCCTGCTGATCCATGACACTCGGTTAGCAATCCCTCAGGTGATAGGTCTAGGTATCCCCTCTCAGCAGGTGAAGCATTGCCAGTTACTGTGAAAAAACATAAAAACTCTCTTGTTCATAGTCTAATATTTGGTGGTATTGTCCATGCTGACACATGCAAGTGCACTTAATTTTTACCTAACTTTAGATTATAATTCAGTCATGTTTTTTTTTTCCCTCTGTGATCAACAATAAAACCAAACCATGAAATGTAATCCTTTGTTGATAGATGACTGTACTTTTATGATTCAAAAGGGAGTATATCAGTATTAATATCAAATCAATCCAGTCTGTACAAATATTGTGGAGGAAGCCTTCAAGGCAACTTGTAGAGGTTGGATTATAAACAAAGAATATGTTCAGTCTGGCCAAAAAGCTGGCAACATGTTTAGTTTGCCTTTTTTTTCTGTAATTTAATTCAAAAAGTTAAACTTCCATATCTTCTAGATTCATTACACACAAAGTGATTTTTTTTTCGTTTTTTGTTTTGTTTTGTTGTTGTTTTTTGATGAGCTGCAGCCGCTGTCAGAGCAGCCTGGGTTTCCAGAGCAGCTCAGCAGAGCCACAGGCTGATTGCTGCACTGATGCAGTCACTCATGCAAGAGGAGCCCCGACCACATGTTGAGTGCATAAATGAACATACTTCTCAGAGGGTCGACATTTCTGTATTAGAAATCCTTTTTTTTTTTTTATTGCTCTTGTGGAATATTCTAATATTTCGAGAAACTGGATTTTTCTTTTTCATGAACTGTAAGGCATAATCATCAAAATTAAAACAAAAAAGGCTTGAAATATTTCACTTAATGTGTAATGAATCTAGAATATATGAAAGTTTCCATTTTTGAATTACATTACGGAAAAAAAATTAACTTTTTGATGATATTCTAATTTTATGAGACGCACTATATGATAAGACCTAACAAAGACCAACTGTTTTACAGAAAAATGCACACAACTGAGTGCTGTATGAAAGAAAAGGAAATGGAGCATCTTTTTTTTAAATTAAAGACATTTCTCTCTCAATCCTTAGTGAAGAAGAGAGGGAATTTTGGAGGCACCTGTCCTTGAAACTGAAATAAAACATGCTATTAAATCTGTTTCCACTGTCATGATGATTACAGCAGTCACAAGTTTTATAAATGGTTCCAAGACAATTTGTCTCCACTTCCAGTGAAGCTGCTCAGTGATAAAATAGCTAATTAATCAACACCACTAACCAAGCATCTGGCTGTCAGCCTGGCAAAACCATGTGAGTAATTTTTGACTTTTGAGTCTCTTAAAGCTACATTAAGCAATATTACATACAGTTTTACAGTAAAATGACCTGAGTCATCACTGTGGGTCTTCTTACAACCATACAATTTACACCCAGCCTGTTGTTTTGTCCTGGTTTTCTGCATTTCGTTTCAGCCCAAATGATCTCCCCCTCTGCCCTCCACTTCACCCCCTCGCCACTTCAACTTAATTCAAAGCTTTCCTGAAATCACACATTGTGCAGATAGACGCATCTTCATCTCAGTTCAGTCACGTGAATGCGTCTCTCGCTGCCATCAGCAAAGTGCTTACCTTGTGGCTGAAAGTCTGCAGCTTCATCATGCATTTCACGACTTAACATTTGAATTGTACAAGCGATCTACTGTGAACCAGGGGGCAGGACTGACTCTGTTAGAGTTTGAGCTCTCAACACCCCCTAGTGGTCAGAAACCACTTAGTGCAGCTTTAAATGATCGTTACAAAGCTGTTCACAAAAATACTAATGAGCGTGCTTTCATATTTTACTTTTTTAAAATTTCTTTTCTATTGAGCAGGTCATGTGGAAACTAAGATTAAGTTACCACATGCCTTTTGTTTACCACTACAGCCTTGTTTGCAGACTGTGTCAGATGACCTGCATGCAGAAAGGGCAGATAGCAGCATGACGAGCCCAAGCAGTGGTACATAAAGCAACAGGTGTTTCCTCCCTTTGGCTAATGCTTTCTTGCTCTTATTTTGTTGCACCAAATAAATTAGACGTCTCCTGTAGCACACATCATTTCAGACATACAGCTAATTATCAAGAAATTATCACAATTATCAAAGGTTACTGTGATAATTGGCAGGGATTCAAATCAGATTCTAAAGGAATATTTCAATGGGGACAACAATTGCATAGTATGCTCCATCTCTGCTGTGCTCACTACGCCACATGTGACAGGACAAATTACCTGCAGCTCAACATGTTGTAACCATGGAGACGACAGAATGAAGAGATAGACAGCCACCTGAGATACTTTTCACAAATATTGTCATTAGATGATTATTTTGTTTTGTCAGTCCAGCTCTTGTGTTTAGTCAGGGGTTTATGGATAATGTTAACAATCAAAGAATTATTTAACTGCCGTGGGAGGTCGAACTGCTGGAAAAGATGTAATGGAGCTCAGCGAATTTCCATGCTGGGAGAATTAACGTCTTCTGTACTTTAAAAGCCCAGGAACAACAAAGAAAGCTGTGATTTCATTTGTCTGGCAGTAGCCTATAGTGTTTTATCAAATCTGCAGATAAAATCTGAAATAAAACTAGAAAATGTGCTCAGCAGAGCACGGCTCTCTGCCAAAGAGGCACATCTGGTATTTTCCTTCACCCAATAGTGCAGTGTGTTTCCATCAGCTGATTGGAGCTGATACACACACGTTAAAATCAGTTGAATGACCTACAATGGTTGTGTTACATGTGCAGCAACTAGACGGATAAGAGATGGATGATGTGCTGAAGAGAGCAGTCATTCACCTCCACTCTGTTTTATTTTACATAATGAAAACAGTGATGATTAAACACATTTGACTTTTAATAAGGGCTCTGAAATTACTAGTGTTACCTGTATGTCATTTCATTCAGTACTACTGAATGAAATGACATACAGGTAGCACATACTACTCACTGAAATGAATGAGGCGAACTGCAACTGCAACAAACGTCTGAGTCACATTTCTGTTGTACGTTTTACTGTATCTTTTGGCCGAGTAGTGTGAAAATTTAGTCAACTCTTCCTTGGCTAAGGACCAACCTACCTGTAATTCTGTATTTCCATCAATAGCTATTATGGGCCGATTTCATTTATGCAAATTTCAGTGAGCTAGTCTGTGTGTGTGATTGAAGGAAGTATTGCCCATAGAGTCCTGTAGAGGGTGGGGCCTGTGTGAGATAGAACAGCCAGTTGCATCACCATAACATCTCACTTCTAACATGTTCACTTTCCACTACTACTGACACAAGTAACAGCTAGTGAATGCTCACGTGTTAGCTTGGAAGCAGCAGGCTAATGTTAAGAAGCAGAGGCTTAAATAAAAGCCAGATGTGTGACTAAATAAATATGATTAAGCCTTATTCAGTTAACTCACCTCTTTTTTGACTTTGAAGCCCATCCACTGAAATGCGGTTCATTTTGATATCGCGGTTGCATCACTGGTTCCTATTAGCTCCAGATGAAGAGCCACTGGCACGCCCTGATGATCCAGCTCTGAAGATCCACCACATTTCCTCCTCAGCAGCTGCGTGAGAAGAGGCCCCTATGGATGGCTGTCGACTGTGATCCAACACATCTGACATTGTTGTGGCAGTGGTTGGAGAGTTCAAAATGTTGTTTAAGAGCTCAATGGCCTAACTGAGTCTCTCCTTCCACCATATATTCACATCAACAAGGTGGAGGCCATGAACATGGTATGAAATCTTGCCTCCTCTAGCTTCATCAAAGATAACCAACCAAGTTACCATTTCTGTTTCAATCAAGCTCTCTTACACATACAAACATTCTCATTCACATATCCATGTGTCATTTTGTTTCCATAGTAATCTGTGTATGAGAATATGAAAGCATGATAAAAAAAAGAAAGTATGATTGTGCCTATAAGAGCAAATAATAGTGTGTGTTTAAGAGTGTAGTGGTGTGTGTGAGAGAGTATGATTGCTCATAAAAGAGAGTACTGTAGTGTTTGTGAAAGATACAGTGGTGTGTGAGATTAAGCTGTGAAACCGAGTATGATTTATGTCTCAAGGGGCCTCTCGAAGCTGTTGTTTGCCTCACATTCATAACCACACTCTTGCATTGACGTCTGAGGCTGCCGTGCAAGGTGCCAAGCTGCCCAGCAGGAGCGTCAGGGGTTCACTGACTTGCTCAAGGACACTTGGACACGCTCTCTGGAGGAGGCAGGAATCAAACCAGGATCCCTCCAATTCCCAGACCACCACTCTACCTCCTGAGCCACGCTGCCTCTCTTTATTGTGGATAGCAATCACAAGTCAAATCTTTTCAACCTATAGCTACTAATTATATGTCCTATTTCTCTCTGTGAATAGGCTGAAATTAGTCCACCCATGCCTATGATCTTCTGGAATAAGACTAAGAAATAATTTGTGTGATAGTGGCCTTATTAAAGCATATGTAAACAAATAGTACCTGTATAGTACCTGCCATAACTGACTGACTGACTGTCTTCTGTCTATGTAACCTCGCTCTTTTATAGAAAAAAAAAACTTGAACCCAGAGTGAAAACACACACTGAAACTAAAACCAAGAAGTGATAAGTTACAAGAATAGATTTTACATTATTTGTAAATGTTAACATTGTGCTGCAGTCTTCCCCAGCAGAGTGTGCAGGAACTGTCATTTGGATTGGATTGTAAACAGATGTTCAGAAATCCCCGGGGTTGGGGTGGGTTTTTGCATCAGTGTCAGTGCTCAGTGCCAGGCTGTCTGTTTATTACATACATACATGTAGCTTTGATGGGTAAAACACCAAAACACCCTTAGAATACCGTTAGTTCTTCTCACAACATCACCTCAAAAAAGAGTAATCCGTAATTATTTTGACCATTCATCATCCCAATTAAAACGAGTTTAAGCTCTGAAACAGCAAAGTCAAAGCTGAGATGCACAACTGTGCTGATTTCAATTAGCAGGAATCAGCTCTTTCTCCCATTTTATCATCATGAATGATTTGCTTGCAAGTTTAGTTTGATTTTTTTTTTCTGAGGTCACTAGAAGGACAGTTTGGTAGTCAAAATCATTTGATCACTTTAAAATCTTTATTAACACAGATACAAATAAGGGACGTTTGATCCCATCTTAACCATGTTGTGCTGGCAGCCATTGATCCAGAGAGATGTTTGACTTTTTAAAGCGTCTCAGTGGGAAACCTAAGAAAACCTCAGCGCTGTCAGGTTTTACGGATTGTAGTTTCACAGTCTTTGTGTTAACAGTTTGCAAAAAAAACTCTTAATGATGTTTAAGAAGAGCCTCCCTGGGATTTGACTGACAAAGGAGTGCCATTTCTATTCGCCGTGGTTTAAAGAGGCATCTCCAGGGTTGTGATTAAAAATTCCATTTTCAAAAGAACAAAAGATTGCAGAGAAAAGAGAATATAATTATGAGTATGAGAGTCGTACAATTAGGAATGCACTTATCTTTGAGCCTGCTGATCAAGTAAATTAAAAGTGCAATTAGGCATAGATATATAAGCACGAATGATTGTTCATTAGAGGTCGGAGCTCTTTCTGATGGACAAGTTTGCCTGTAGTTATTATCTCTCTCGTTACAGTCAGCAATAAAAAGGAGAGAAGGATTGTTACGTGAGTGTGAGACTGTAGCTCCAGTGTTATGAATTTATTATGTAATCATCCAATCTTTTTATTAGCCTTTACCTTGGAAAAGTAGTTTGATAGAATATTTCCTGGGAAAACTTATGATAGAAAAAAAAAGATTTCAATGTAAGAAATTGTGAAAGAAATCTTGTTTGTTCATGAATATGGAAGCTAAAAGGTGATTAAGCTGAAATATTACAATAAGAGTAAATGTGAACTTGAGTCATGAATGAAGATCTTGCTCATCAAAATCAGAGCTGTCCTCTATCAGCGCGGCTTCTCCTCAGGTGTTGTTGCTGCTTCGGTAAAGGATAATGAAAAGCTTGCGTCAGCACTCACTATCTGGCAGAATCTACCAAAGTCTGCCCCCCTCTCCCTGCTCCTCATCTGGGCTCTCTCTCTCCTCTGCCTATCCTCAAATACCAGATAAAAAAAAAAAATCAAAAAATAAAACTAAATAAATAAATAAAAAGCTCTCTGTTCTCTGAAGTTGTGCAGATTAATTGCCCCGAATAATAAAAAGACAGATGTAAACAACAGAGGTCAATGCGGTACAGCCAGTAATTTATCTTTTTTTGCTGTATCATCATAAAGTGCCAGCTGGAAACTGCTAGCAGGTGCAGTAATTAGAAGATGCGCAGAAATTAAGACATTATTGGGTTAAACTCACCTCCTTGTCACCGACGGCGCCTTGGTGAGCACGAGTCCTCGCCGCCGCCTCGTCAGCCACTCCGCGGCCCAGACCAGTGACCAAACAAACTCACTGCTACATGTGGAGATGGAAAAAATATAGTAAGTAGACATCAGTGTAATTTCTTCACCACCAGCGATATAATTGGATGAGTCCCCAGGGAGTCCTGTGTCTCTTAGGTATTTGTTTGTCATAACAACATATTAAAACTCAACTATCAAATGTGCTACCATTACTCTCCCTTGAGCAAGTGCTACAGATTATTCAAATCATGTAGCATGTTCATAATCACATCATAACTCTATTTGTGCGCCCAGCCTTCCACATTTTTCATACATGACACATGCAACTGCTAAACAGCCATGTGAGGTTTTAAGGTATTTTTAGGATGTAATTTCAACAAGCCGTCTTTATCATGCTTTTGTCCCCGATGGTCACATTGCAGCAGCTGGTTTATAGTTTGACAGCGTGACATATCTTTAAATAGGGTTATCGTTACGGGACATGGGAGGCTTTCTCGTGTTTTTTTTCCCCAGTAGGATGGATGTGTTAGGAGCCACCAGGGACGACCGTGTCCTCAATATCACCAACACTTCCTGTGCCGAGACACAGTGGATATAGGTTATCTCTGTCTGACCGGATGCCCCTGTGTTCACATTACAGTCCTGCCCGAGGATGAACTGATGGGGGACCAGATGAAACTGATACATAAACCCCGATCACTGGCCTTACCACCACCATGACTTGCTTATTTTCAGATAATATGGCGCTACTGCTCTTTTTACACGCAATTCTACTGGTCGGCATCAGAGAATTGTTAAGAAAATAATATTTAAGCAAATGATTTGTTGTTTGTTTGTCTATCTGTCTGTCTGATTCCATATTTCTTCCGTCCGCCGTCTGTTGCAGCTTAATAAACGCTGTGTGAGAAAAAGTATCTGCTTGTTTGTTTGGGGATTAGGTTCCTCAGAGTGACCACAGAGAAGTCAAATCTATTATTCACCATTGCACAATACAGACTAGCCACCCATGTGTCACCAGAGAAAATGGCGCATGGAAATCAATACTGTGCTCATGCTGCTCCCCTAAGGGATCTTTTTTTCTTTTTTTTCATCCTGTCACCAATACACTCTTACCAACACACACTCTGTCCACAGTGCTTCTTAGCACAAGCTTGATTGGATGAAATGTCAGTGGTTTGCTAATAGTGTAAAGCCTGGTGATTAACTGTGGCCTTTTGCTTTGGTGACTCTGTAGTCGAAAGAAATGTTTAAAAAACTGAACATGTGCTGGATTGTAGAGGGTGATTGTGTGTTATGAATAAGCAAAGAGACTGGAAAGGATCACAGTGTGAGGGAGGTGAGACATAGAGGCAGACAATGCCAACATCTGACCCAGGGACTGAAACTAGCAAACAAACAAAAAGACATGTTGTGCACTCAACATGGAGTCAGGTTGAGGACTTATCCAGCAGATGGTTACACTGTGACGTGGCAGCAAGGCCATCGTGCTGCTGACAACAAAAGTTTTACAGAAGTTTATCAAACTAAACCTGTGAGCGAGCTCGAATGGGCCCTGCCTGAGGCACTGGACAGAGAAAAGTGAAAGGAGAGAGAGGAAAGAACTTAAAAAAATATGAATATGCCTGGTTTTATCCCATGTTGAAGTCACTTTGTGGGTCCAGGGATTTAAGTCCTTTTGTGAAAGTTTTGCTGTATGTGTTGCGATCATCATGCTGTCAAATCTTTAACCAGATTAGGGAAAGTCCTGGTGTCTGGGGTGTCGTGCTCCTTCAGCACCATGCTGGATTTAGTGTCACAACTTTTGGTGTCAATCGTAAGTTTTGAATCAGCTGAATATTGTCAAAAGTTTGAGCTAGGCAGCTACCGCGAGCATGACTGCAATTCTCCTTTCCAAGGGCTATAATCAAAATAAGATGAAAATTTAATAACTGGCATTTTTATGTAGAAGATACATGAATGTGTATACGAATATGAATGTGAATGAATGTTTATACTGATATGTATACAAGTGAGGAGAACTGAAACTGTCATGATGCAAACTGAATGTGGAACTTGTGTAAGGAGTCAAATCTTTTTTTTTCTTCTTTTTTTTTTCGATTTGCAAACGGTATTCTTCAGGAGCCAAATTCAGGTCAGGCACTCAATCAGTAAATCAAATAGTGCTCCCTCAGCTATTCAGGCTCAGCTGAATAGGCTAGGTATAGCTCTGGAAATGCAGTGGCTAAGCATGACATTTTTTCCCCTTAAAATATTTTATTAACAACTATATCAGGCTGTCAAAGATGTTTTTTTTTACATTTACAAGTGTGAAATTGTTATCATTTTCAGTGTGTCTTGTTTATTTATTTATATTAGCCTAATCCTAGTCTTTTTGCCTTTGCAGTGATTATGTTTAAATGAA
>OMLB01011935.1:23352-33961 GCA_900302555.1 Myripristis jacobus | reverse complement strand
GATGAGCTCTTTTTTTTTTTTTTTTTTGCCAAGACCAAACGTCCATAAGAGTTAGGGTTAGTAATTCTATTTTATCTAAATATGAGCCCTCTGGTATGCTCACTGAAGAACGTGGACAGTCATTCAAGTTGTACTTCCTCCATTTACTTGATGAAGCATTTTATTTAAGCAATAACAGAGCCACAATATAACCCAATCTCAAGTGCGCTTGTTACTGCTTTTATACCACAGCACAATGTGCGTGTGTGTCTGTGTGTGTGAGTGTGCAGAAATGTGTCTCTTATGTGTGTTTGTGAGGCCATGCAAAGATACTGTCGTTCTTTCCAACAAACAATACACCACTAACATAACCGAAAATAAGCTTTTAATTAAATACTTTTGAGTGTAATGAGCAGAAATGGCATGATAAATCCACACTCCACATTAAAAGAGTGTGTTATTACATGCCAAGTTCTACTAATTGCATTCCACTTATAGTGTGTATAGAAATCAATTTTGTCTAGCTAGTGTGCGGATACCAACATTTTATTATTCTCAAATTCACAGTTAGTCTCTGTAATAGAGAAAAACAACAAACAAACAAACAAACAAAAAGAAAACTCTTGCTCTCTTGCAAATAAATTTGTATTCCAAGCTAGAAATTTAAGACTTAAACTGGTTTAAGTCCTCCGCCAAACTGCTGTGTTTGGTTAGCAAGTCCACAGAGGGATAAGGGATATGCAGTAGGAACAAAATTGACAACACATCAGATATTGGTGAAATGCTCACGCCTTTATTTTGACAAGTCACCAGGAATTAGAGCCACATTCTCTGTAGCATAACAGTGAAGAATTTAGCTGTTAATTTTAACATGCTAGTAAAGTATTATTAGGCAAGCTCGGTCTCTTGGTAGGATACAACCTTCACAAATGGACAACGATGTGCAGTATACTCGCTGTCTTCCTTTTTGTCTTCCTGCTGCTTGCTGGTTGATGGATTTTATGATAGTTGTTGTAAAGCTAGAGAGTCAAAGGTGTCATATTACCCAAGTGTCAAACTTTGTAGTATCTTTAAAGAAATATGTGAAACCCTGAAAGTGGGTAAAACATAAATCATCGCAGAAGCACTAGACATATTGGTTACTAAGCCCTGCACTGACATGAAAGTCACCGCCAATGCTAGAAAGTCACACAAGGAAAAATGTCACTACTTGTCTATATTGGTATGCTGTGTGGCTTCATGCTGAAAATCTTCCAGTGGCTTCATTTACCTCAACATTTGGATCTGAGCTCAATGACACACACACACACACACACAGAAAAGATGCTTTATTTTCCAGGCGCTCTTCTTGTAAGACCCGCCCTGAAAGTTGGGGTATACAGCAAGGTGATACTAGCTACGGCGTAAGAAACAATAAAACTAAGACCAAGTCTTTTAACCATAGTAACAGGATGAGGCAGCAATGGCAGCACAGTGACTTGCCTACAGTGAATGTGGGAGGGAGAAGACCATATTGTTTCACTCTCTTCTGGTGTAGCTACTGTTATCTAGATATACCATTAGACATGCTGCAAACTTTACTTTTGAATTCAGTTTTCATGAGCTGCTGTTCCTTTTTCCTAAGTTTTAATGAGACACAATAATCAAGAAAAAAAAAACATTCCACTTGTTAGTTTCCTTACCACATCTAGCCTCACAATACAGTGAACAACTCTTGCAAAACTCCTTTTTTGCTGGCATCAGCTACAGCATCCAACAAAAACACTGTCTTCTGTTGAATTCAGTGCAGCATAAGAGGCATGCCAGCAGTCGCTGTAAACCCAAGCCAGCTTTGGGCTGAATTTTCATTGGTTGCCTGTCCTCTCTGGCTGTAGGGGCTATCTGCCTTGTGCCCTTGCTTTGCCATATTTCCTCTGCAGTGCACCCGGGCTCATAACACTAAGCTTGGAGTTTCCCATGCCAGAATATTATAAAATATGTAACCGTCCGTTACATTTTCCACATGGCTATCATGGAATGCAATTGTTGCTGTTGGCTGTTTCGGTACAGTTTGTTTCTATGTTTTTGCTGAACAGCATTTTGTAATGAGTGGAGTTCTGTGGAGACATTATATTCAGCCATGAAATATTTCAGACAGACCCACTGCACAGCCGGCCTTGCATTTTTCACTATTCTTTGTGATGGACTTTGGGTGGGAGATCTGAAACCAAAAGAAAAAACTTGATGTTTCTTGTGTTCAGCAGACAACATCTCAGTATGGCATCTGGCAGACAGTTCTGGGTGCTCACAAAAGGCCACTCCATTTGTTTCACCTTGACATGCACTGAATCTAGTTTGGTTACCCTCAATCCAACCATCCAAATCCAGGACTTTTGGAAATATTTAACAAGTCTTGAGTCTCTAAAGAAGAGTCTGTGGCTTTGATGGCAAGCTGAGAAAATGAAAGGCCATGAATCCAGTTGGTCCATGCTCAACATAAGATCTTTGTTCCCTGTACACTGTACTTGCTTATAATGCTTAAATAGTCTTGGATGTGATTTTAAGTTTATTTTTCGCAGCCCAGCTACCTGGTAACATCATGCAAACCAAGCTACGCTCTCAATCAGAGTTTGCCTATGACACTGCCGCATAGACACTCATAAATTAAATGAAGCAGACCCAGACCTTTCAAGCAGTACATTTATTATATATATTTAAATCCATCCATATGCATTTTTTTTTTACAGATGTGTGTATTCTCACCAGCACACTCAGAAACCTTTTCAGATGTTTTTTTACTAACTGACTTTTGATTTTGCCTTAAGCCACTACCACAGATACTCATTTGTGATGGCCTTGATTTTATGAACACTTTAAAGATTTTTTTTTCCTCTTCCCTGCTTTTCTATTAAAAGGAAAGAAAAGCACTGAAGCCAGGTCATAGAAACTGGGGAAGGTTTAAGCTCAGCTTCATTTTGACCTAGTTATTAGACAACCTGGCCTCTCTCTGCTGCTTTTTCAACTGAATCATTACATCTGTAGTGTGACCTGAACCAACTGCCACTACTGTCCATTACCCACAGGTGTCTTCAAGTCACTTCTGACTTTGCTCAGTGTACCCATGATTCCCTTGATGTATTATGGAATAGTAATTGGATGGGGACTAGCCATGACTCAGAGTGGCTGGCACATGAATCAACTTGGACAGGGCATATCTTTGTACCCAATGACACCAAAGAGGTCATTGCTCTTGGAGTCCATAAGCAGGTTTCCCTTTTGATAGGTAACAAGACCGCTGAAATTTTACTGCAATGCTAGTGTGACAGGTATTTTGATTTCCTCTGTTGCATTCTCTTGTGGTAGGGAAAATACAGCTGCATTGTGCTCAGGATGAGGCACAGTGTGGGAACAGTACAAAAGTGTCACAAACTACACTAACTGATTGTGATTGAAGGTGGCACTCATAGTTGCATTGCACCTGGTTCCACAGACTGCATGCTGTGAGGGTTATACGTGCTCCGCTCCTAGTGGAAATTGAGTCACGGTGGTTTACCTTTGTTACACACTGCCATTCCTGAGAAAACAGATGATCTAATGCTTTCTTTTACACTCTGGCACTGTTTTAAAAAACATGTGGATACCAAATAAATCACCACACGTAATGGCCGCAAACATATGAATATGAGAATCAGAATCTTCTTTGAACAATAGTTGTTTGCAAGGGGTGCATGTTCATATTCCCAAAGAGGCTTCAAATCTCAGTTTCATTTTATCAGGTGCATACAGTTTTTGGCCTTTGGATATTCACCCAGGTGTTTGTACGGGATCAGTTGTGCCTTTGTGAGGCATGAGAGCTTGTCCGCCTTGAGGTTTCCTTAGTCAGCAGACTGCTTTCTTAGATGTAATATCCTGTTTCCATACTGTGCACTGCAGGTTGTTTGTTATATTTCCCCCGGTGCTTCGTACAGTATGTAGTTTTGATGAAGTTGTATCTCTACAGTAAAAGAACTATTCATTTTGGATATGACAGTATAGCAAAATATTGTACAAAGCTGTGTTTATTTACAGCTAATGGTGTAATACAATGCTGCATGGACACTTGTTTGAATAACGTAATCAGTATTAAGTTGCCCTTATCATCTGATCATCTTTACTTCATACAGCACTATGCCAGGGGGTGCTGTGGTTCTTCTCCATAACACTGACTTTGGGGTATTTCAGTCTCTGAAGTCCCAATGAGCATTTGTGGAAATAGTGTGATAAAGTATATTCCCAAAAATGTTAATTATCAGTGTGACTGACAATGAAATCAGATCTTTTATCACACTTGGTCATAATTCAAGGTAAGCAATTTGAAACAAATTGTGCTTAGGGCTGTCACAATATCAGATTTCATGATGATGAGGATTTAACAGGTGCTTGATTATACATAATATTGTCATATGCATACTATTAACATGATATCAGTATTTCATTTTTTAAATATCATGGTTCTCATCAATGTCAATATATCGTGACACCTCTAATTGTGCTGTATGTTGTGCAATGGGAGTATAATTCACCAAAAACAAGTGCCACCAAAGCTATGATCCGACCTTGCAACTGAAACATGGTAATAGATAGCACATAATGCCTTGTATTATTGCCACATGCAACATGCCATCTTAAGCCAGTAACATGGTTTAAACTACTTTGCATGGCCTTAAGATTTAACACAGTTCATCTAGTCCTATGAAATTCAATGTCAATATTTTACCCCACTCAAGTCCTGCGGGGATGGAAAAAAGTGATAATCTTGTAATGTTTTGAAATGCCATCACTTAGACCCATTTACCCATCAGATTTTGTTTGCACAGACAGCAACATTTTCTGCATCTCTGCTTGGAGGAAGAGATTTACCCTGCTCACTGCATAATAATTTCTCTCTTTGCTTGCTATACTTAGCAAACAACCTGACATGCCTCACCAACAAGGCCCACCGACACCTCCATCCTCATGTATTGTTTTTCCAAGGACTTTTTGCTTTGATGTACGAAGACCTGGCATTGTTACATCGGGGAAGGTTGCAATGCATGCAAATAGGGATATTTATTATTTGTAGAGAAAAGGCGCAATATATCTCAGCATCTTTTCTCCTTGCTGCCTGCACTGAAGGTTACTTCCTCAAATTGACTGTTTCTGGATGTGTTCATGTTTTCATTTACCACTGAAAAAATGTTTATCATAAAATGCACCTTGCATCCTGAAGTAAAATCAAATTTGTTTTTTTTTCAATGTATTTATTTTGCATCACTACTCTTACTTAAGGTTGTTCCCTTGGGGAAATGAGATTTCCTTTTGTTACATTTGATGCAAACCTACTGTACCTCCTCCTTGACTGATAGAGAGGAATTATGATTATTAACTCACATCATTTATTATAAATGGATTGGGATGGGACTGATTGGAACTGAAGACAGCTGACTTGTGAATTATGAAATAGAACCAAAGCACTTGTTCTCTTTCTCTTCAAAACTGGCATTAGTGTAAGTCTTAGTATATAGTACCAAGCATATAGTGAATGTAAACATTATGTTTATATTTTGTAGTGTTATAAATAATACAAAATCCACATCCACATTCTGGCTTTTTATTCACCAACCAAACAATATAACAATATGTACAGTATATACTCATTACATATGCATTAGTGCACATTCATGACATTTAATTTTCGTAATTCACAAAACTTGAAAGCTTGAACGACCAAATCACCTTACTTTTGTGAGGAGGTGGGGGGGGACAAAACCTCTTAAGTATGGTAGGTGAAGGGTGAAATAAAATGTACCAGTTTAGCCATTTTCCCACTTTACTTTCCATTCCATTTCATTTTTCCAGTTTGTTGCATCAACTGACCAATTGCTGTAATGATATAATATATAACAATCCACAAGCTTCTGGTGTTTCTTCTGAGTGGTGTCATAACTCAGATGCTGCATGTTAACTCTCTGGCCCACTCAAGCATGCAGTCTCCAAAACAAACAAATCATAGAATCAGAAATAAACACTGCATAAACACAACATTATTTTTTGATAGGAGCCTGCTTCCTGGCCTCTCAAAACGGTGACAGAATAAGAATGCAAGATAGGATTTTATTAAGAAAATAAAATCAAATCGAGTGGTGCTGCAGTTGAACAATCAGTCAAAACTGATGGTCAGGGAAAGGGGGTAGATAGGCACTTCTGTCAATATCAAGCTCCTTTTGGGCTCCTCTGTGTGGTGGGTGTGGCTGATAATCGTGCTTCTCAGTGGAGGGTCAAAGCTGATGCTAAGTATTACAGACACGCAGGTCTAAATTCAGGTTACACTGAGCTGTGTGGGATTTTTTTAACGCTTCGATTTCAAACTTGAAAATGTGTCAAGAGCTCAAATGCTGCTGTGAAGCCAGCAATTGCACATCCATGCTGTTTATCAGTGTGTTGGACTAAAGTAAAAGAATTGCAGATCATTTACTCTTATGTATATCTGGAGCATGAGCAATTCAGGGAATACAAGAATGGGAGGCAATGTGTTGGCATTCCTCCAACAAAGAACTGAATAAAGACTTCCAAACAGACAGGAAGCTGGCTTGCCAAGTATAGATGCTGCAACAATGGCAATTGGGTTTGTGATACACTGCAGAGACTTCACAGTTTACAGTGGTGTAGTGTCTGCCTTCATTGGATCCAGGCAGGGGGAGTAAGGGGGAGGGAAGTACTGTCAGATGAGCCAAGTTCTGTATCAAATATACAATACTCACTGATATGCTTACGCTCCATGAGACTAGAAATCCCCTCCTTGAACATCCAAATTTTATCTGGCAATAGTAGTAGCAATTGAAAGAGAATATAATAGCGCTACAGAGGAGCTGTTGAGGTCTAACCCTGTATGCTGGCCTCAGTGGTGGTCCAAGTTCAAAGCTTATCATGAGTAAATTGCAATGAGGACAAATCTTCACTGAGCTGCATATTAATCTGCATTTTGATGTTTGCAAAGTAGATAAGGCATGAGGGTCATCCTCATTAAATAATATGATAATAGCTCGCAGAGATTGCTCATAGCTCATAGAGAGTCACAAGAATTTTCTAACCAATACGCAGCTTTGTAAATGGAGTAATGCAGGTAGCCTTTCTAACCCGAGTTTTTGAGGCTTTTAAAGGTCAGTGAGAGTGGTACCTAAAGCATGCTGGCTGTGAAGGTGGTGCAATGATTAAGATGATTAATTGTAGTTAAACTTTGTTCACATTAGCAATAATGAATGTTGCTTATTTTGCAAAATGCAATGCAAGTCACTATATACTTACTGCAAAAAGGAAAAGAGGCTGTAGTTTTACTAGTCAGAGTTCTGATAGCTGCTTCAAAGCACTCGGATTGCAGAGATTCACCACAAGGGTGTGTTTGAACACTCTTAACCCTCTATACTAATGACTGAATGAGCTTTCAGGCAAAACCACCATCGAGTGAAATATGCAGACAGCACACTCCCACTCACTCTGCTCTCAGAGTCTGTGTTCTGGAGAAAATATCTCCTGCCCCACACTGCCAGTTTGAACTGCTCCCCTTGGATTCCTGTCTTTGCTGTACCAAGTGGACAACAAATAGGCATAGAGCCTCCTTTGTGCCCGAGGCTCTACAGCTAGTAAACAGGACAACAAAAGAAAATCCTAGATCTAACATAGACACAGTTTTGTCTGCCTGTGAAAACTTCTGAAGTTGTCACATATTGTAGATGAGTAAAATGCATTTGCCCTTTTGACTGATACCCCGGTGCTTAGTGTAATAATTTGTCCTTGTGTGACTGTTGCTTGATTATTTTATAAAGCTCTGTATTCATGCTTCAATCAGCTGCTCCCATAAGAGTTACAAAATACAAATTGAATTGAATCGAACCGAGCTGAGCTGAACAAGAGTTGAAAAAAAAAAAAAAATCACGAGTTGCTGTTCCATAAATGGCACCTGAAATATTTCAGCACACTGAGTGAACTGTAAACACCAGCAATTAAGAGTTTCTTCATCCTACAGCTGATAGCAGCTCTCCTGCCAACACTTCACTTGGATAGCATGTCTTCAGATGTAACCTGATTAAAATTGCATTATAATTGTTTTCAGTTCTTCCAAATGCAAATTGCAAAATACATAAACACAACCACATGCACAAATCGCATTTGATCATGTTCAATGTGGATGAACTAAAGTGGAAATATGGTCCATCTCTGGTTTGAGGGGTATGGCTGCAGAAAGACTTGAAGCACAAGGATCTTTAACAGTTTGATGGTTCAGCTCTTGGCACAGAGAACTGCAGTATGTGTGTGCATTCAATGGCCAAAGCAAACAAGCAAACAAACAAAAAATTCTATATTTGGGAACATATGTGCATAATTGGCAACAGTTTTTTCATAATGATGATAAAAAGGAGCCAGTAACAGCCAATGGCAAATGCAATAAAGGTAGCAGCTACGGGCCCCAACTGGACAGGAGCCACATAGAGCAGTTTTTGTTTGTTTGTTTGCTTGCTCCTGTGACCCGCACTCAAATTCTCCTTGGGAACAGCACTGGCGCCTTTCTTCCCCTCCCTTTACACAAAGAAGTGTTCTGAAGATGTAAAGGAGCATTGACGACTGAAAAAACAGCATACTGCAGTACAAAACCAAGAAAACAACACAGCGTTCAACCCCTGGTGCCCTTCTCTGCACAGATTGGCTGTTCACAGTGTCAAAGTAACAGCACAGTTAGGTGAGACAACATTTAAAAAATTGCCTGGTTTGTGCTAACACGTAATGATACTGCTTTCTGTTTCGAGGCAGCAGGGGGCATGAAGAGGGCAGGACTGCAATTTCACTTCATAAGCTATCTAATGAAGGTTTTGAACTGTAAAATCAAGATGTGTATACTGATTAGCTATAATATAGGCCCTACCTGCCCCCTATGACTGAACTTTCTCTCAAGCAACATTAGCCCTAAAAGCTATCATTTTTTTTATAGTTCAGTCAGCTCAGTTTTCACTGACTGTTTTTCGATCGTAATAATAACAGAATTGTCCATCAAACTAACTTTATCTGCGACTGAGCTGCTTGTATGCTAAAAATTAGGGCGTGATCTCTGTAGCTGAGGTGACATAGCTCTGTGAAGGTTTGTAGGAAAATTCCCTGTTCCTTTGCAATATTTTTTTTGTCAGTTTCCAAGGCATTGTGACATAGAGTAATGTAATTTGCAGCATCAAAATTGCTTTATTTTTAATAAACAAATAGATAGACAGATAGATACATAGATAGATACACACACACATACATACATACATAAGTACATAGGTACATAGATACATAGATGCATACAATTATAGTGACATTAGTTCAGATTCATTCTTAAACCACCTTGGCGGATATACTTGAGGATATTGTTATGACTGCAGGGGTATCACTGCATCTTGACTGTGCTGACACCAGAGTGACCACTTGACTCATCTGCTAGTTAATAATATGACAATAAGCCTGTAATATTTAAACCGATTTGCCAACTGCTGTGTCTAACATCCACTGACACGAGCGAGTGCGTCACCTTGTGACTAATTCTTATGAGGACTGTAATGACCAGTTGATAAATATGTGCAAGAATTGGAGCAATGTGACCTTTTGCAAATACAAATGCCTCTCAGAGTACAATATAATTGGCTGCACTGAACACCATGGGGAGAACAATTAAAGATAACAAGCAAATATCTTAGTACCCAAATGGCACTATGATAGAGCAGGACAGTAGGTGACTCAGTGCTGCATTTGCAACACCAACTTTATACATTACACCTTGCTTTGTTAGATTACTACAACTATTGACTTGAATTGGATCAAACACACAGTGTTACACAGGTTAAGCAGAGTGTTACATGTGCAGGAAATAGCAATGTAATTACTGAGATGACTGTAGCACACTGAAGGCCTGGTTCAGGTCAGTGTGCAGCTAACAATAGAGAAGCCCAGACTGCAAATAAGAGCTGCCATGCCTTTTTAATAGTACCACCATCACACAGCAGAACATGCAAATCCCACACAATCCAGCTCTTGTTTGTGTAACCACCTCTGTCACCAGGATCTACTATTTTTTAACACTAGATGTAATGGTAAGACAGGGTTGCAGAGTGTAAAGCAAAAAAAAAAAAATGCACATATCTACTAATACCATGCCGTAATGTGTCTTCTATTATTGAAATATTGTTTTAAAAATACTTACAGGGACCCCAGGAAGAGTAGCTACTGTTGTAATACAGTACTAATGGGGATCGAAATAAACATCAGCACATGCCATGCCACACAACATATTCAGGATCACAGCTGTGCGAGTCAAAGTAGATGCTCTGTACCGACATATTTCCATTTAGAATATTGATGCTGTGGAAATGCGCAACCTTTATGAGATATAAATAATTGGTTAATTCCTAAATAATGTTTGCGTACATGTATATAGAGGATGTTTGCTCCTAAAGCGTGTGTGAAACCAGTGTAGCAATGCTGCTGCAGCACAGCTATGCTTGAGAAGTCTGTTTTTTGTTGTCAGCAGGATTTTTTTTTCACTCCTACATAATTCATAACTCTGTCCTTCACTTTCATATAGTTCTACTTGAATGCAAGTCACCCCCCC